>JACBKR010002808.1:0-32815 GCA_014218235.1 Colocasia esculenta | reverse complement strand
GGTGCAACATAAAGCTGCATATGTGCTTGGGGCCAGACAGATTAAGGAAGTGTTGCAATGGTTAAAGCAATTGAGATTTCCGGATGGATATGTCTCGAATATTGCACGTTGTGTAAATGTCAACGAGGGAAAAATATACGGAATGAAGAGTCATGACTGCCAGGTTTTCATGCAAAGACTGATGCCTCTTGCTTTTCGTGAGTTGTTGCGAAACAAATATGGGGAGCAATGACTGAGCTGAGTCAATTCTTCAGGATTTTATCTGCATCAGAACTCAAAATTCATGACTGCAAATATAGAGCAAAATATAATTCAGACAGTCTGTAAATTAAGAAGATATTTCCTCCAGCATTCTTTGATTCAATGGAGCACCTGATCATCCATTTACCATATGAGGCAAGGGTCAGAGGACAGTACAATTTCGATGGATGTATCCGTTTGAGAGGTATATTTATACATCTCAATTTATTGCCATTACGACGATCTTTTATATTACTTATGTATGCATTTGATGTATTGTCGTAGGTGCATGCACGATCTTAAGATGAAAGTCCGTAACAAAGCACAAGTTGAGGGCTCCATTACTCAGGCGTACCTCATTGAGGAGATATCGAACTTCTGTTCGATGTACTTTGACACGGAAATACGAACCCGACGCACTCAACCTCCACGTAATGATGATGGTGGAGATTCCGAGGTGTCAGACCGACTCTCTGTATTCAAGGTGTGCCGGACGGGCGTTCGGATCTTCATCTACTCGCGCACTCCAAGACAGAGAGTTGGTAGCTGCGGAGATCTACGTGTTCATGAATTGCGAAGAACTAGACCCTTACATTCAGTAAGCTCTCCACGCTTATTCGTCATCATTTGCGTGCATTACTACAGAACCTAACGGTTGTGTGACATTTACATTGCATAGAGTTTGACTCGGTCATATTGCGACGGAACCCACGTCTAACTGACGTGCAGGTTGAAAAGGAACGGGAGAAGTCTTTTCCTACTTGGTTAAGATCTCGAGTATGTGTCTAATATTTGAAACATAAGTGTTATGTTTTATGCAGACTGAGTTGAAGTCATTTATTCAATGTTTGTCTATTTATCTCATAATAGGTTGAACAAGGCTTCATTCCCGATTCTAGAGTACAACAGATTAGTTGGCCCCTCGAAGATTGTACGTGTCTATCTAGGCTACATTGTGAATGGATACAGATTTCACACGAGAGATTATGGACGGAATAAGTCTACGATGAACAGCGGCGTAGCGTATGTGTGAAGGGAAGTGCCTATAATGAAAATGAAATTGATATTATAGGCATTCTCGAAGAAGTCATGAACTGCAATTTTTGGGACAAGACAACAATGTATTTCTGTTCAAGTGTCATGGTTTGACCCGACATCTATTCGTCATGACACAACATATGGATTAATCGATGTGAAGCATAAGTCCAAATTGAGTACATATGAGCCATTCATCTTGGCGGCACAAGCCCAACAAGTTTATTATTCAAATTATACATCCCTCAATTAAGAGATTGGTGGGCTGCATGTAGAGTGAAATCAAGACTATTCCCTGAGTATGAGCTTCTCCCGACTAATGATGATCTCGAAGGTGTTAATGACAACTTTTTCCAATCAGATCGGAGTGGACGCACGAGAGTTGGCAGCTTCTACGCAGTACAATGTCATGATATAAATGAAACAATTCCTTACATAGGATAACGAAACAAGAAGAAGTTGACCCAAATGTCGCTGAGCGGCAGGGAGGTGGAGTCTGATGTGGAGGAAGACTCCAAGATGATGAGGATGAATTCCAGGATGATGATGAAGATGATGCTGAATTAAACATGTCTTCAGCATCTGATGATGAATATAGATAATATACTGCATATTTGTAAGAAATTTTTGTTGTGTGTTCATACATGTTCATAATAAATTGCTACTTCAAATGAGTGCTGATGACTTGCTATATCTTTATTTGTATCAATAGAGATATGGTACGTGAAGACGCAGTCGGAGGGTTGCCACGTCCGTTGGCAGAGGGACTGCCTCCGCGTCCACATCTACCTCCAGGTCCGCGACAGGTATATGCATATGTACACAAAAAGCCATAGGTATTATTGTTGTTTATTTGAAATTCATAATTTCTAATGTGTATGAAATTTTACAGGGACTGCCTCCCCGTCCACGCCCGTCGTCCCAGCGACAGGTAATTTTCTACATTGTTGTTTATTTAAAATTCATAATTTCTAATGTGTATGAAATTTGCAGGGACTGCCTCCCCGTCCACGCCCGTCGTCCCAGCGACAGGTAATTTTCTACATTGTTGTTTATTTGAAATTCATAATTTCTTATGTGTATGAAATTTTGCAGGGACTGCCTCCCCGTCCACGCCCGTCGTCCCAGCGACAGGTAATTTTCACATTGTTGTTTATTTGAAATTCATAATTTAATGTGTATGAAATTTTGCAGGGACTGCCTCCCCGTCCACGCCCGTCGTCCCAGCGACAGGTAATTTTCTACATTGTTGTTTATTTGAAATTTATAATTTCTAATGTGTATGAAATTTTGCAGGGAATGCCTCCCCGTCCACGCCACTTCGTCTTCTTCCTCACCACAAGGTAAAACATATGTTTCAATAGATTAGTATGTTTGGTCTCTTGTAATTTATACAATAAAAGTGTACTAAATTGTTTTCAACAGAGGTGGAGAGCCAGCATCCAGCAGCTAAGGAGGGGCCTCAGCTACCAGGACGACAACCATGCTGGATCTCAGGGTAAAGTTCATCATCTCAGTGTTACTGTATTTGTTATTTAGGATATACATTTATGTAGAAAATTAATGTGGAATTGTAGGGGGAAGATAGATCCCAGTCCTGCTTCCCGCTATATTACGACGTTGGTCCACGCACATATTCCAGGACCAGTGGATGCATGGAGAGACTTCCCGGTGCCAGTCCGGGATTTATTATTTGACATGTTTACGGTATTTTTATTTTTTAGAAGAGTTGAAGTCATTTATTCAATTATTATTAATTTAGGTTTATTGCAGAACGTTGATTAATTTTATTTCTTTACAGCGGAGGTTCGCGTTCACGAGACCCGAGGATCTCCCTCGGGCTCGAGCCGTCTGGGAGATTACGGCCCAGACTAATTTAAGAAAGTCGATGTGGGAGGCACGGGACAAGGCAATCAAGACCACAGGGAACCGGGATCCTATGGCTTGGGTGGATTACGACCTGTTTGGCTGCGGACGGACTATTGGGAGTCCCTTTGCGCGCGTGGGCTGCTGGACCTTGGCAGCATCGGTCACAGGCGGCAATACGCAACAGAGCAACTCAACGGAGAGAAGATGTGCATACTAGTGGATCCGTATCTTATGCGACCCACAGTCAAAAATTGGTAAGTATTTTATTGTTCGATTCATATATACATATGGATTATTATTGTGAGACTAACTAATTTTGTTGAATTCTAAGCATCACGACCTGGAGCGTGCCCCTACTTTCCGCGAGTTATTTGACCGGACTCATAAGAGGAAGGGGACGGATGACTATGTTACCGAGAGTGCCCGCACGATTGCTGTAAGTCAAGCTTTAAATGATGAATTCAATTATGATATTAAAGTAATTTGTTTTCAATAATTTAATTTTAAATTATTTTACAGGAGACGTACGACAGGACGATGGCGGAGCGCTACACAGAGGGCACTCCCCAGCTAGATTTGGATGCGGACGCTTGGGTCGAGGCAGCGGGAGTGCCGAGGAAGGGTCGAGTGTACGGCTTTGGGGACAGCCTGGATACTCATCGAGTGTTGTCCTCATATGCCAGTTCGATCGCTCCTCCGGCACACGCGAGTTCATCTTCTGCGCCGCCCGTCAGTGGTGTAGAGGATATTAGAGGCATCATTCGGGAGGGCTACGTACAGAGCTACAGACGCAGCGGGACGAGCTACAGACGCAGCGGGTAGAGCTACAGGCGCAGCGGGTAGAGATAGAGACGCAGCGGGTACAACTACAGATGCAGTTCAGCGATATGGTTCAGCAGTTCATGTCAATAATGCAGGGAGTACGCCCCACACAACCAGCAGCTCAGGTCAGTATTAGTATTAATTTCATATACTTAGGATGGGCCGGGCGTCCAACACGACCGGGTGGGTTAAAGTAACGTGTAGAAACTGACGGAATCCAATTTGGATCCCCGGATTGGGTTGGGCATTCAAAGGACCGATCTAAAAACACGGTCAACCATATATAAATGGTTAAAACACGCAACCCGGGGGTCCAAAATCCCAAATAGGGATCGGATCGGCGTGCCATTTTCTCCGACACGACGGGTGGGTTAAAGTGACGTGTGGGAACTGACGGAATCCAATTTGGATCTCCGGATAGGGTTGGGCATTCAAAAGACGGATCTAAAAACACCCCAAGTATATATAAAAGGTTAAAACACACAACCCGGGGGTCCAAAATCCCAAATAGGGATCGGATCGACGTGCCATTTTCTCTGACACGACGGGTGGGTTAAAGTGACGTGTAGAAACTGACGAAATCCAATTGGATCCCCGGATTGGGTTGGGCATTCAAAGGACAGATCTAAAAACACGGCCAAGCATATATAAATGGTCAAAACACGCAACCCGGGGGTCCAAAATCCCAAATAGAGATCGGATCAGCGTGCCGTTTTCTCCGACACGACCGGGTGGGTTAAAGTGACGTGTGGGAACTGACGGAATCCAATTTGGATCTCCAGATTGGGTTGGGCATTCAAGGACGGATCTAAAAACACCCAAGTATATATAAAGCGTCAAAACACACAACCCGGGGGTCCAAAATCCCAAATAGGGATCGGATCGACGTGCTGTTTTCTCCGACACGACCGGGTGGGTTAAAGTGACGTGTAGAAACTGACGGAATCCAATTTGGATCCCCGGATTGGGTTGGACATTTAAAGGACCGATCTAAAAACACGGTCAAGCATATATAAATGGTTAAAACACGCAACCCGGGGGTCCAAAATCCCAAATAGGGATCGGATCGGCGTACCGTTTTCTCCGACACGACCGGGTGGGTTAAAGTGACGTGTGGGAACTGACGGAATCCAATTTGGATCTCCGGATGGGTTGAGCATTCAAAAGACGGATCTAAAAACACCCAAATATATATAAAAGGTTAAAACACACAACCGGGGGTCCAAAATCCCAAATAGGGATAGGATCGATGTGCTGTTTTCTCCGACACGACCGGGGGGGTTAAAGTGACGTGTAGAAACTGACGGAATCCAATTTGGATCCCCGGATTGGGTTGGGCATTCAAAGGACGGATCTAAAAACACGACAAGCATATATAAATAGTCAAAACACGCAACCCGGGGGTCCAAAATCCCAAATAGAGATCGGATCGGCGTGCCGTTTTCTCCGACACGACCGGGTGGGTTAAAGTGACGTGTGGGAACTGACGGAATCCAATTTGGATCTCCGGATTGGGTTGGACATTCAAAGGACGGATCTAAAAACACCCAAGTATATATAAAGCGTCAAAACACACAACCCGGGGGTCCAAAATCCCAAATAGGGATCGGATCGACGTGCCGTTTTCTCCGACACGACCGGGTGGGTTAAAGTGACGTGTAGAAACTGACGGAATCCAATTTGGATCCCCGGATTGGGTTGGGCATTCAAAGGACCGATCTAAAAACACGGTCAAGCATATATAAATGGTTAAAACACGCAACCCGGGGGTCCAAAATCCCAAATAGGGATCGGATCGGCGTGCCGTTTTCTCCGACACGACGGGTGGGTTAAAGTGACGTGTGGGAACTGACAGAATCCAATTTGGATCTCCGGATTGGGTTGGGCATTCAAAAGACGGATCTAAAAACACCAAATATATATAAAAGGTTAAAACACACAACCGGGGGTCCAAAATCCCAAATAGGGATCGGATCGACGTGACGTTTTCTCCGACACGACCGGGTGGTTAAAGTGACGTGCAGAAACTGACGGAATCCAATTTGGATCTCCGGATTGGGTTGGGCATTCAAAGGACGGATCTAAAAACACGGCCAATCATATATAAATGGTCAAAACACGCAACCGGAGGTCCAAAATCCCAAATAGGGATCGGATTGGCGTGCCGTTTTCTCCGACACGACCGGGTGGGTTAAAGTGACGTGTGGGAACTGACGGAATCCAATTTGGATCTCCGGATTGGGTTGGGCATTCAAAGGACAGATCTAAAAACACCCAAGTATATATAAAGCGTCAAAATACACAACCGGGGGTCCAAAATCCCAAATAGGGATCGGATCGACGTGCCGTTCTCTCCGACACGACCGGGTGGGTTAAAGTGACGTGTAGAAACTGACGGAATCCAATTTGGATCCCCGGATTGGCTTGGACATTCAAAGGACGGATCTAAAAACACGGCCAAAGCATATATAAATGGTCAAAACACGCAACCCGGAGGTCCAAAATCCCAAATAGGGATCGGATCGGCGTGCCGTTTTCTCCGACACGACTGGGGGGTTAAAGTGACGTGTGGGAACTGACGGAATCCAATTGGATCCCCGGATTGGGTCGGACGTTCAATTGACGGATCTAAAAACACCCAAGTATATTTAAAGCGTCAAAACACAACCCGGGGGTCCAAAATCCCAAATAGGGATCGGATCGATGTGCCGTTTTCTCCGACACGACCAGGTGGGTTAAAGTGACGTGTGGGAACTGACGGAATCCAATTTGGATCTCCGGATTGGGTTGGCATTCAAAGGACGGATCTAAAAACACCCAAGTATATATAAAAAGTTAAAACACACAACCCGGGGGTCCAAAATCCCAAATAGGGAACGAATCGACGTGCCGTTTTCTCCGACACGACCAGGTGGGTTAAAGTGACGTGTAGAAACTGACGGAATCTAATTGGATCTCCGGATTGGGTTGGACATTCAAAGACGGATCTAAAAACACCCAAGAAAATGATGGATCTAAAAATATTATTGTATTAAGTTTGAGAAATAATCACATGTTTTAAATTTCAATTTTGAAAATACTGTATTTCTTTTATTTATTATTAATGTTTCTCATTTTAATTTGTTTTAATATAGGATCCAGCTCCAGACGATGACGAGGCAGGGACAGCAGACGATCCAGCAGATATATGTTGATTTTGTATTCATTATGCTATATGATTTATATTTATTGTATCTTATGATTTTATGTTGATTGTTAGTATTTGTTAAATTATGAATATTGTAGCAGGTTTGACATTGTAGCAATGTATTTTATTTGTTTATTTAAAAAAAATATGTGTACTTTCGACGGATTTTCCAACAGATAAATTTCCGTCGGAAAGTATAAATTACTGACGGAAAAAAGACCGTCGGTAATACCTTCGGAAAGTCCTGACAGATTGGCCGACGGATGTGTATCCGTCGGAACTTAAATTATCGACGGCTAAATACCGTCGGCAAGTCCGTCGGAAAAGATAAATTACCGACGGTTAAAGACCGTCGGTAATTCGGTCGGCAAATAACTGACGCCTTACCGACGGATGAAATCTGTCGGAGGTTTCGACCGAATTCCGACGAAATTTTCATCCGTCGGAAAGTTCTGACCAATTATTTCCGACGGAAAGCTTCCGACGAGCGTTGGACGGAAAGCGGTCGGAAGGCGCCTTTTCCGACGGAATACCGACGGATTTCCGACGGATTCAGTCCGTCGGTAATCCCGCTTTTTCTTGTAGTGTGAGCGGGTTGCCTGTATGGGGAGTCGGACCTGTCGCAGTTCGTGTTCGGTGCGACTGGTCCTGCAGTCCAGAACCCATGTAGGCCGCTCTGGGGTTAAAGCCTGCTCCTCGAGGGGGTCTGCTCGGAATGGGACTCGAACAGACCACGGGGCGTTCGGGGACGGCCCTGCGCTGAGCAGTTATCCCCAAGGACATTGGAAACGGTCGTCCGAGGGCGCATGATGTCCTAGGGAAAGGAGGAGCCCGTTCATTCTGCCATGGACTATACGGGCCCAACAGAGGGGCCCAGGTGGCAACAATTGACCATCACATTAGGATAGTAAAAGATTTTGTCATCATCAAAACAAGATATAATTAATAAGTAGAAACCTAAGTTAAATGTATGTTTACACATTAATTTTCTCAACACTATGAACGATTAAATCTTCTAAATATTAGATAAAATAATGACGCTAAGATTTGAAGGATATACGCGAGAGAATACATAAGAGTTCAAGAATATACGTGTAATTGATCCTATATGTAAAGAAATGCATTATTAAAGTAGTTTCTTTTAAAAATAACATACCCAGTCCCTTAATGTGCCTCACGTGGTCAATGGGGAAGACTAGTGCAAATAAGATGTGCTTGGTCAATGGGGAAGACTTCGTCTCCATGCATGTACCCATGTAGGTGCGGAGTCACTAACGTCACCCTGCTAGCTCTCTTTTCGCGCCATCCATGATCATTTGAATGATTCCAACTTCAGACGTCATAGCCCAAAAAAAAAAACAAATTAATCCGACACTAGATGTCTACATAAATGAAGGGGCATTCCAAGCCTATAATTGAGTGCGAAATTAGACAGACAGGAAACCACTGGTGTTAGGAGATGAGGACGACGACAACGGGGAGGGCGGCGCCGCCGCGGCTGCTCTTTCTCATCGTCTTGATCTCGTCGGCAGCGGCGCAGTAGCACAGGCAGCGGCAGCGTCGCCAGTGCTCGCCCAGGCGGCGTTGCCCGCATGCCCTGCCAAGTGCGGCGAGGTCGACGTCCCCTATCCCTTCGGCATCCGGAAGGGATGCTCCCTCAACCGACGCTTCCTCCTCAGGTGCAACACGACCTCCGAACCCCCGGCGCTCTCGATGGGTAACATCCACATCCAGGAGATTTCGCTGGAGAGGGGTCTGGTGCGGGTGACCCTCTTCATCGGCCGCGACTGCTACGATCAGCAGGGCAGGAAACTGAACCGGGGCAAAATGTCGAACATCACGGGTTCCCCCTTCAGCATCTCCGCCGACCACAACAAGTTCGTGGCCATCGGCTGCGACACGCTTGCCTACTACGTCGGCAGCGCCGCGGACGGCTACGCCAGCGGCTGCGCGTCCATCTGCCGCGACGAAGACAGCGTGACCAACGGGACGTGCTCCGGCATCGGCTGCTGCGAGACGGCGATCCCCAGGGGCCTCCAGTATTTCAAAGCCGACATACGGTCCTACTACAACCACACCAGGGTGTGGGGGTTCAACCCCTGCAGCTACGCTTTCGTCGTCGACAAGGATCGCTTCACCTTCTTCCGGGCCAACTTGTCCGCCAACTACGCCTACAAGCGTGTGAAGCTCCGGCGGTGTTCGAATGGGCCATCCAAGATTCGAGCACAACCTGCGAAAATGGGATGCCTCGTAACCGCAGCTCCTCTGCCTGCCGCAGCGACAACAGCGGATGCCGGCCATCCAACGACGGCCGTGGGTACCTGTGTGCCTGCTCGCCTGGGTACCAAGGGAACCCCTACCTCTCCGGCGGATGTCAAGGTACGTTTAAGTTTACTTCACGGGTCACGGCCGGGGGTGCTCCGACCGGCCTGGGCGGAGCCAGATTCACCAGCTTTCTTTATTCGTGTTTAGTTTAAGCTCCAACTTTGATCAATTCTATAATTCTATTAATAATGAGAAACGAATTGGGGATCTCATTGCACCGCGCCACGTAGGTAAGGCTCCTAAGTCTCTAAATAGATCCGAATAATATTCAAATTCGATTTGAATATTTATCGGATTAAGTATATCCTTATTTGTTTAAAAAAATTGGGCGGAACGAATTCGGATACAGATATTATTCGAATAATAAACAAAGCGGATACAAAAATAAGAGATCAGCTCTATTTAAGATCTGATCTGAAACTGAATTAATCCTAGTCATTAGATCTAAAAGATCTAATGATTTATATGTAATATATAAATAATAACCCTAAACAAAAAACCCTATCTCCCCTTCGCAAACCCGCCATTTCGCCCCTCGACAGCTCTCCCGTACGCCCTAGTGAGCCTCCCTGCCCTCCCATCGGCGCCGCACCACCCCTCTCCCCTGCTAGCCGCCCGCCCTCCCACCGGCACCGCGCCACCCCTCGCCCCTTCTGGTCTCCCCGCCCTCCCATCGGCATCGCCCTCGCCCCACGTCGTAGCGGCATCGCTCTCGCCACGGACCACGTCGCCCTCGCCTCCCTGAAGTGGTAATGCCCTCGCTCTGGCACCGCCCCACCCTCCCTGATGCCCTCGCCCTCGCCTTGATGCCGCCCCGCCCTCCCACCGACGTCACCTTCTCCCCGTTGCCCTTCTCCTGATGCCCTCCCACCGGCGTCACCGGAACGGGGAAAAGTGGAGGGGAGTTGTGACTGTGGCTTGAGGATGACTGGAAAGTGGCGGCGAGAGAGAGGGGGCCGGCTCGCTGTGCTGTCAGAAGAAGGAAGGTGGAGAGGAAGCGGGCATGTGTCCGGAGGGGGGCAGCCACTTGCAAAGGGAGGAGGAGGGGAAGGAGGATAAGAGATGAGGGGGCAGGGTGGATGTTGACGCCACAACACAAATGCGATGTGAGCAGCGCCATTTTGTCCTACTGTAGAGGTGATGAAGGGGTTGCAAGTGAGGAAGCAAGGGAAAATGAGGGCGGCCCGGATGGAGCCGTTGAAGAAGCAGAGACTTTGACAGTAGCAACAGACGGGGTCGATGGCAGCGACGACAGACGAGCAGAGCTCGGCCGATCCGGCGAACGACCTCACAACCGATGGGATTAGTTGAAATCAAATATCATGGTGATTTTTCATTATTTTTTGTTTGTACGAATGTTAAGGTTCAATTTAAATATTGTTCGTAAAATTTCTATTTTTTTAGAATTTGTTTTAGATCACTTAATAATTTATTACAATTTATAATTTCGAAGCGGATAATATCTATATTCGCTCCGTACCCAAACATTATCTAATTACAATATCCACTCCATATTCAAATTTTAAATGAATTGACTACGAATAATCCGATTAACTAATTAGATCGAAAATAAAAAAGTCATGTCCGCTCCGTAACCAATCCTTTTACAACCCGCGCCACAACCCCTCAATTCTCCTTGTGCACAATAAGTATTCCTCTCGGTAGCTGGAAATATCGGTTTGGACCTTTTCAACCCCTATCCAGCATATTAGCATTCCGTTAGAATTCATAATTCACATTTAACTTTAACCGATTTGCTCAAGTTCAAAACATTCCATTATAGGTTGGCATAAATTGTTTGTAGGTATAATTTACATTTAAGCCCACAAAACCATACATACTTCATTGCCCTATGTTCTTCATATTTCTATAGATATCCTATAAATTAAGATTGCTTCACCTATACCCATCAAGGGACAACACTGTCAAAATCAACAAACACTCCATTAAACATGTAAACTATAAGATTTTTATATATATAAAGGATTCTAATTATTTTAATAAAGTGAAAAGATTAAAGGACATATTAGTTTTCAGTCTTAATCTGTTTATAACATTATGCACATCAAACGATAGGTAGCATATCCAGCATAGGTATATCTGATCAAATATTCGTATAAGTGGGGTATACTAAAACATATGAAAGAATATTAAAGATAAAGCAAATATATATAATTCGGAGTGTATGTACGGAGAGACCAGTGCTACAATTGTCTGGTCCAAAGTAATTTAGCATTGGATTAGGATTATGGTTTGTTGTGAAGCAACGATCCATGTATCGTATCATATCGTGTTATACATTTTTCGATTCTTGACATAACTTGACACGATATACTTAAATAGTGTCATTTTATAATTTTATTTTTTAAAAAACTTATTGAAAGGAGTTGAAGTGTACCAGTATGATACCATAATTAAGATACATCCCATACCGTATTAAAATAAATCCGGTTGATGCAGTCCATCCAACTATGATTAACTTTAATAAGTTGGACCACTGATAAAAAAAGCAAGGGAGCTTCGAATTATTATTATTTAACTCCGGACTTATCTTGAATTTTGGGCCACCTTTATTTTTTCATTGCACAACGGTATTCCATTCTGAATTTTCATACAGACATGATTCAACAAAAGGACTCCCGATTCTCTCTCTCTCATCCACAAAGAGGTGTTCATTTCTCAATTTGAATTAAATTTTTTGATTTGATTCAAAATATTAGAATTTGGGTCAATGGCTTAAACCACATCGCACTAACTTTAAATGATTCGATTTGATTTCTAAATCGAGCCAAAGTGTGCAAACCAAATAAATCGAATCAACTTTTAGTGGTTTTTTCTTATTGTTTTTTCTGATCTTTCTTATTTTCACTGATTTTTGCAGGATTGTTCTTAGTAACTTTTATACTTATATTGTCTGCTAACAGATAACAACTTTTATAACTGATTTTTAATTTCATTGGTTTCTTACTGATTTTTATTTTCACCATTTTTCTCTTTTTTTATTTTTCTGTTTTTTCATTGATTTTTATTCTCATCGTTTTTCTCTCTGATATTTATTTTCACTAATATTTTTCTCACTTAATTTTATTTTCACTATTTTATCCCTGATTTTTATTTCACTAATATTTTTCTCACTTAATTTTATTTTCACTATTTTTATCACTGATTTTATTCTCACTTTTTTCACTGATTTTTATTTTCAATATTTTTCTCACTGATTTTTTACTTTCACTTTTTTCTCACTCATTTTTCACTGTTTTTATCACTGATTTTATTCTCATTCTTTTTTTCACTTATTTTATTCTTATTTTTTTCTCACTGATTTTATTCTCATTATTTTTTATCATTGATTTTTATTCTTACTGATTTCTACTTTCACTTTTTTCTCACTGATTTTATTCTCTCTATTTTATTTTTACTATTTTTATTTTCACTATTTTTATCATGATTTTATTCTCACAATAGATGAACAGTTCAAAAAGAAGCCAAGTAGGTCCTAATCGATTGATCAAACTAAATCAAACAGAACTAATTTGGTTCCGCTTGATTCGATTTTTTAGTCGATTTGGTTCGAGTCAATTTCATTTTGGTTCAATTCGAGTTGACCCGAAAATGGCCTCAACCCGAATTGAACCATAAACGGCGCCCCTACATCCACACACGCTCTAAAATGTATTTTGATCAAAGAGAACGCTTTGTCCTTACTGTGGAAGTAGTGTTAGATCCACAAAATTAAATGCAATATTTAACACCAAAATTGTTTGGACAACTAAGCTGTAACTTGTCTGAAAAGAGTGTGTCTGAAACTTGATGATTCTTATCCTACTTCTTTCCACAATTACCGAGATCATAACTATGGTGTGATTTTCGATAGCATGTACGTAATTGGCATTCAGCTTTTTTAAGACGTCTAAACTAACGTCATTAATGTGCAGCTCGTCTTGTATCTAATCATGTTTATTTGTCATGATTTGGCAGACATAGATGAATGTGCTGATCCAAGAACCTACCCATGCCATGGAGATTGTAGAAACACGATGGGAGGCTATACTTGCACATGCCCAGAGGGAACTCGAGGGAACGCTACCGAGCGAGCATGTACACCAGACCCCAGATTAGATGGAGATCGGGGGGGCCTTCCCTATATCTGAAGTTGATTTCAGGTAAGGGATCATATACTAGCTAGTGCTATACAGTGATTGTTCTCATCCTAGCTACCTCTCATAAATATGTTAACCAATATTCCTTACACTGCCTTCTAAGAATTATGAAATATTTTAAACCTCGTAAAATCATATGATCATGTCATTTCTTCAAAGCTTGCCCTTCAATTCAGAACTACTTAATCGATCAGTACTAAATAACGTTTACGTACCTACAATGAACCCTGATCCTCATGTGGTTAATTAATCAATCTTGGAGTCATTAGGGAAGCTCTACTTTATATCTTCCAAAACAATTATTTGTCTATAATGGGCTACTTTATGATCATATGTAATATTTTTCATTCCCGGGAGGCATGCCATGCATTAATGTAGATATATAGCCAAGTGACTGACTGCTCTCTAGAAACATGTGTGAATGAATATATATATACCTTGTGTTTTATCTTCACAAATAGGTATGATTTTGGAAATTAGATTAGAGTGAAACAGTAGTTCAAATTAACAGAACTGTACCGTGACATAATGAAGAAATATTTATAGGATTGCTTTCTTGCAATCCCCAATAGAATAACTTAATTTATTGCAAGAATATGGTGTTGCAGGAAGCATTTCTGAACATAAAGATTTATAGATATCAACATCCATAGGCCTTAATATTTACTGAAATCGAGTGCTCCACAATGTATCCTTTGCACGAAAATTTTCTGTCATGAAATGATCTTAATTTATACACTATATACCTTTTGAGCAGCGAGGACACTTCCAACCTGTGAGAAAATATCATTAATTTGTGGTCCGGATTGATGCACAAAAATTGATTCAAAGGACTATTAATTTCGTGGTATTTTTACACATTAGTTTTCCTTGTGATATTGGTACATATTTAATGTAGAAATCTATATATATATATATATATGCTTAGTACATCAATGGTTTCTATGAAACCCCCCCTACGTTTGTTAAGACAAAGAGTACAGCAAGACTTAAGTTATATATTTATAGCTAAGCCAAAAAGTCCCGACTAAGGTTCTCTTAAGACAGCAAATTGAAGCCCCATGGGCAAGGAATTAACCTCCATCCAAATCCCTTTAACCGGGCATTCACTGCCCATGTAGTAAAGCTCCTCGTACCTTCATCCTCTGCTACTCTCTGACCCTCAATTCTGCACATGATCTTCTTGGCAGTGTGCACAGCTCCCAAATCTTCAACACTACTGAGTCAGATGGATAGTTCTAACCTTGGTGCCCTCCCATCAGATTCCACTTAACCTTTGCATCTC
The DNA here is from genome assembly GCA_014218235.1 of Colocasia esculenta. Taxonomy (NCBI): domain Eukaryota; kingdom Viridiplantae; phylum Streptophyta; class Magnoliopsida; order Alismatales; family Araceae; genus Colocasia; species Colocasia esculenta. Next base: position 17,892 of record JACBKR010002808.1, on the reverse strand, counting down.
TACACGATTCTCTAATTAGTCTTCAACCTGTTGCCCACATCTCTGACTACGCACATTGGTTGAGCTCGGATGTTGCACTTACGCAGACGTGCATAATTAGTATATAACCTCCCCCACGCCATTTTCCAGAAAACCTCTGATTCGCTGCTGCTGCACATGGCCATCTTCAAATTTGTACCCCGGCCCGGTCAGGAATTCCATCACTGTTTCCTTTCTTATTTATAATTTCTCTGTAAGCGCAGCTGGCTGTGAACACTTCTCTATCACTACCTAGTCATAACATATCATCTTTCAAAACAGTAAGTTTTTTTTTTTTAACGAACGGGACCGGTTTTCTAATCTCATCTGCTAATTACTCGAGGAAAGATGGCTAAACTACTAGAAGAGTTCGTATCCCAGTCACTTTCTCCAGCCAATGGTAACTTTACAGTGTCCTTTGTCTCTGCCAGCTTTTGCATATCAAATTTCTAAGGCCATTCATTCAACCTCTACCTGCAATCCAACGTCCGTCAGTGTGTGTATTTATTTCTTTTACCTGCTGCTGGAATCCAACCCTGTAAGGTGCATGTTGTTGTACTAGTACTCCACAATTACGTTATGTTTTATTCTTCATCACTAAACATCTTACATTTATTTGATAAACATATATGTTTTTGAGTATCTGCAGGCATCGGCTCTAGTATCTTATCCTTCTCGTCATTACTTCTTGGACGTACTGGGGACTCCAAAAGAGAAAGATGATTAAGCTTAAACAAAGATTCTACGAGCAAAATGGTGGTTTCCTGTTGCAGCAGCAGATCTCTTCCCATCGGGGCGCCACGTTTCGAATATTCACCATTGGAGAAATTGAAAGAGCAACAAACAACTTTGACAAGAACTATATCCTTGGACATGGGGGGCACGGCACTGTCTACAAAGGAACATGGATGATCATAGAGCGGTGGCCATTAAAAAATCAAAGATGATTGATGAGAGCCAAAATCGAGAGTTCGCCAAAGAGATCTTCATTCTCTCACAGATTAACCATACAAATGTGGTCAAGCTCCTAGGGTGTTGCCTGGAGGTCGAAGTGCCAATCTTAGTTTATGAGTTCATCTCCAATGGAACACTCTTCCACCATATCCACAGCCGGACGCATCCCTGCTCATCTCCTATTCATGTGCGACTAAGGATAGCTGCAGAAGCCGCAGAAGCACTTTCTTATCTCCATTCCTATGCATCCCCTCCTATAATTCATGGAGATGTCAAGTCTCTAAACATCCTTCTAGACATGATTATGTTGCCAAAGTGTCTGATTTTGGAGCTTCAACATTGGTTCCAAAGGATAAATCCCAATTTGCTACAATAGTACAGGTGCAAGGAACTTGTGGCTACTTAGACCCGGAATATCTGCAAACTTGCCTGCTGACGGAGAAGAGTGACGTCTATAGTTTTGGAGTGGTTCTCGCAGAATTCCTTACAGGGAAGAAGGCAATTTACTCTGAGGGATCTGAAGAGGAGAGAAGTCTTGCATTAAGCTTTGTATCTGCCGTCAGGGAGAATAAACTTTCACATATCATCGACGTCCAATTATTAGAACAGAAGGGAATTACACCAGAACTTCGCCAAGTTGCTGAACTTGCGATGCAGTGCTTGTGTCTGAAGGGAGATGAGAGGCCAACCATGAAAGAAGTAGCCATGATTTTACAGGGATTAAGTATGACTGAGAACCACCCATGGGTCAAGTACAATCCTGAAGAGAAAGAAAGCTTGCTTGGTGATCCTTCAACTTACTATGCAAGTGACTCTACTGACCAACGTAGTTTGACAAGTCATATAACATTAAAAAATATTGAAACAGGGCGGTGAACATTTCTTCATGTCCAAAATTCTCAGATTCATATGGTGGGGGTTTACTCAAGATAGAATAGTTTCTACTTGCATCGTATGTTTATGTACTTTAAGAATTTATCATTGTCATTTCATACTAAGGGGATACTCTTTCATATCCTAAACATGTTGTTTTGGTGTGTGTAGTGACGTGAATTTGTACAATAAATAAGTGTGATCTCATAGGGAAGATGACATGCTTGAACCGCAGCTTGAGAATTTGGGTTTTATATATGAACGGTTATATATTATCTACATTAAGTACGAAGAACATAATGTGGTGGCTATTTCTAGCCACCTAGGCCCGTGAGGCCCACCGCAATCTATCATGACCCTTCGGATGAACGTGGCCCTTCCGCAGAGCGCCACGCATTCCAAGGCACGATTTGAAGATCCCCGAGCAAAGGGGAGTGTCCGAACACTACCGTGTTTCACGGGGCTGTCCCTAGACGCCCTTCACCCTGTTCGGGCAGGATATCTCCAACCGAGCAAGAGTCGCCTCCTTGCGTACCTTCTCCTGTTCGGTCCAGGCCCCAATCTACCGAACAGGCTCTGCCCCATTTGTGCCATAGTCCGCTGACATGAACGTCGCCGGACAGCACGCAATGAACAGCAGGTCCGCTCTGCCCAAGGGGTCATCTGCTCGATGCCTTCCTCCGAGGTGCTTCCGATCAGCCCTTTGAGGTCCGCGCGACGGTTACGAAGGCTTCAGGCCACGCCCCCACGTTCAGGTAGTGCATTAACTGTCGAGCATCCCAACAGACGCCTCAACGCATAACTCCCCGCCAAGGGCGCTAACCGGCGCGCCCCTTCCGACATTATCAAGGGACGTTTCTTCCCCCTCTCTCATCATCCCTGCCTATAAAAGGCCCAGGTAAGCCTCCATGCAGGAGGAGGCCATCTGAAACGCTCACACTGCTCTCGCGCGAGCCACACATGAGAACCCTTTCCTTCACGATTCTCTAGGCCCATTGCTAACTTAGGCATCGGAGGGTTCTCCCCGGTTCTTCAACGGGCCCCCTTGATCTCGTTCTGGTTTTGCAGGCTTGCGTCCGCTACTGGCGACTGTCTTCCCCATCTCTGAGTGTAGGCCCGTTTGGTTCCAGCCCAAACAACAAAACGCCCTCACACTTTTGGCACCGTCTGTGGGAACGAACGAGAGGCCATGCGTCCTACCCGAGCGTCTCATCTTCATGAGACCCGCACACCCTTATCCTCACTGGGGGCTGTGTAGAGGTATTCTTTAATCCCACATTGAAAGATAGTGAGAACAAGTGTGTGCTTATCAGCAAGAGCCTCATCTCTTTTCCCAAGAGGGCCCTTTTAAAGGACAAAACCTCAAGCATGAGGACAATACCTCTTGGGAGGTACACTTAAATCACGTCTCTTCATTGGCGCCGTCTGTGGGAACAAACGAGAGGCCATACGCCCTACCGAGCGTCTCATCTTCATGAGACCCACACACCCTTATCCTCACTGGGGGGCTGTGTAGAGGTATTTTTTAGTCCCACATTGAAAGATAGTGAGAACAAGTGTGTGCTTATCAGCAAGAGCCTCACCTCTTCTCCCATGAGGGCTCTTTTAAAGGACAAAACCCCAAGCATGGGGACAATACCTCTTGGGAGGCATACTTAAATTACGTCTCTCATTGGCGCCGTCTATGGGAACGAACGAGAGGCCATGCGTCCTACCCGAGCGTCTTATCTTCATGAGACCCGCAAATCCTTATCCTCACTGGGGGGCTGTGTAGATATATTCTATAGTCCCACATTGAAAGATAGTGAGAACAAGTGTGTGCTTATCAGCAAGAGCCTCATCTCTTTTCCCAAGAGGGCCATTTTAAAGGACAAAACCCCAAGCATGGAGACAATATCTCTTGGGAGGCACACTTAAATCACCTCTTGGGAGCCATTTCCTTGGACACTTCGGCGACACGGGTCTCACACTGCTCTCACACGAGCCACACACTAGAACCCTTTCCTTCACGATTCTCCAGGCCCATTGCTGACTTAGGCATCGGAGGGTTCTCCCTGGTTCTTCAACCGGTCCCCCCTGATCTCGTTCTGGTTTTACAGGCTTGCGTCCGCTACCGGCGACTGTCTTCCCCATCTCTGAGTGTAGGCCCATTTGGTTCCAGTCCAAACAACAAAACGCCCTCACACTTTTGGCGCCGTCTATGGGAACGAACGAGAGGCCATGCGTCCTACTCGAGCGTCTCATCTTCATGAGACCCGCACACCCTTATCCTCACTGGGGGGCTGTGTAGAGGTATTCTTTAGTCCCACATTGAAAGATAGTGAGAACAAGTGTGTGCTTATCAGCAAGAGCCTCATCTCTTTTCCCAAGAGGGCCCTTTTAAAGGACAAAACCCCAAGTATGGGGACAATACCTCTTGGGAGGCATATTTAAATCACGTCTCTTCATTGGCGCCGTCTGTGGGAACGAACGAGAGGCCATGCGCCCTACCCGAGCGTCTCATCTTCATGAGACCCGCACACCCTTATCCTCACTAGGGAGCTGTGTAGAGGTATTCTTTAGTCCCACATTGAAAGATAATGAGAACAAGTGTGTGCTTATCAGCAAGAGCCTCACCTCTTCTCCCAAGAGGGCCCTTTTAAAGGACAAAACCCCAAAGCAAGGGGACAATATCTCTTGAGAGGCACACTTAAATTATGTCTTGGGAACGAACGAGAGGCCATGCGTCCTACCCGAGCGTCTTATCTTCATGAGACCCGCACACCCTTATCCTCACTGGGGGGCTGTGTAGAGGTATTCTGTAGTCCCACATTGAAGGATAGTGAGAACAAGTGTGTGCTTATCAGCAAGAGCCTCATCTCTTTTCCCAAGAGGGCCTTTTTAAAGGAAAAAACCCCAAGCATGAGGACAATACCTCTTGGGAGGCACACTTAAATCACCTCTTGGGAGCCATTTCCTTGGACACTTCGGCGGCACGGGTCTCCTCGCCGGCTCCCGCGGAAGATGTCCTGGCGACAGTGGCATGCCCACCAATCGAAGCCTCCACTACGGCGCTCGACGCCTCGTTAGCGTGCGCCGCTCCTTCGTCTGCCCCGACAGATGGACCCAGCATGAGAGCAGCTCTGCCCTCTGTAGTAGCCTGTCCAACTCTGGTGCTGGACGCAGCCTCCACTGCGCATCCTGCTGTGGGTCCCCAGGGCACGGACGCCCCTATTAGCCTTGCGGCCGCTGCTCGGGTTGCGGTAGAACTTTAGGGCGCTGGCAACCCCGCCTGCTCTCTGGTGGATCCTTCATTTGATTGGTCACTCACGATGACCAACCTCGGGTTCGAGGTCCCCCTCTCCGTAGTCGGAGGTTGCGCCTCGCCCTCAGTGCTCGGCCTTATCTTTTCGGCCGCCTTTATCAACTTGCGCTTCTTTCGCGCAACCAGCTGTTCGACCTCCTCCTCTTCCTGCTCGGCTTCCTCCTCGACGACCGCCTCACAGCATTCTTCGCCTTCTTGGCTTTTTTGGGGCCAGCCTCGCCTCGAAGACTTATCTTCAAAGGCCCCTTTCTGGCACCCTTCTCTTCAGCGAGGCGGCTCAGCACAGCTACAGGAGGTGGATCCTCCCTATGCCACGAATGCGGTGACGACGATCTGCTCAGTGTAGAGGGCCATCTCCTCTGTGTTACGGCCAGCGGCCAGCTCCTTAGCAGCTGCACAGAAGGAAGAAGTCAGGGAAACATCCATTTGTAAAGGAAGAGGTCAAGGGCACTTACTCCAGGCTCGGCTGAGTCCATGCTTGACCAGCTGAGCCTCTGTGATTTACTCGTCTGCCTTCTCCACGAAGATGTTGCTGAGGCAGTCCGCAAGCACCACCGTGCCCTTCTGCATGAACGGGTAGCTGTCTTTGGCGTACGCCTCCTTGATGTGGGTGGGAAACCCCCACTCCGGCGCTCCTACGTTGTGGGCGAGGAAGAGCATCCGGTGCGTCCATCCCTTGTTGTTGGAGTACTTCGGCGAAAAGTCTATCCGCATCCTGTTCGGCCAGTGCTTGGTGTAGTAGATGCAGTAGCCAGTCCCCGGCGACGAAGTTAGACTGAACTGGCTCCAGAACAAGTCCGCCGTCAGCTCAATCCCCCTCACCTTGCAAGAGACGCAGAAGACGCAAATAGTCCGCCAAGAATTTGGCGTCAACTGAACGGGGGCAATAACCCACACGTTCAACAGATCACGGGCCACCACCGGCAGAGGAAGTTGGAATCCGGCCTCGAGCAGATCCTGCGACATCGCGATGCACCCAGACCTCTGCATGAAGTATGTGTCCTCCTCCTTCGCGAGGACGATGTCGTACTCCTCTCCGATCCCGTACCGCTCCCGGAGGCCCTCGAAGTACCAGTACATCGTTCGTTGGGGAGCCGCCGGTGCTACACCGCTCGCTCCGGCAACGGCCACGACCTTCCCTTTCTTCGTCATCAGGCTTGAACTAGAGAAGGGAACAGTCGGAAAGCAGACTCGGGTTGAAGGCACACAAGGAAGAAGACGACTGGAAGCTTGGGGGGCACGCAGTCTGGTTCTCCGGAAGATTTTGAAGACGTGGTTCCCCGTCTTCACCCCTCCTCTTCCTTATAAGGAAGGCGGGGTGCAAACATCAAAATAGCCAAAACGGAGTTTCCCCTGCTCCAAGTTATTCCTCTGGCGTGCTGCATACGACCGTTCAAACGGGCTGCGCGACATCCACAACTCGACACGACTCCCGTGCTCATCATGAGATCTCCACTGCTTTCGAGGAAAATCCCCAAACGGCGTCGCTCAAGGTGACCGTTCGAGATGCTGGCGTCCACGTCGCATTTAATGCGATTGACAACCGAACAAACCTCCTCTCTCAAGGCGTTCTAGCTTGAGAACGCTTGAGAGAGTGGGGGGCAAGTGTGGTGGCTATTTCTAGCCACCTAGGCCCGTGAGGCCCACCGCAATCCATCATGACCCTTCGGATGAACGTGGCCCTTCCGCAGAGCGCCACACGTTCCAAGGGGCGATTTGAAGATCCCCGAGCAGGAGGGGAGTGTCCGAACACTACCGGGTTTCACGGGGCTGTCCCCGGACGCCCTTCACCCTGTTCAGGCAGGATATCTCCAACCGAGCAAGAGTCGCCTCCTCACGTACCTTCTCCTGTTCGGTCCAGGCCCCAGCCTACCGAACAGGCTCTGCCCCATGTGTTCCATAGTCCCGCTGGCATGAACGTCTCCCGGACAGCACGCAACGAACAGCAGGTCCGCTTTGCCCAAGGGGTCATCTGCTCGATGCCTTCCTCCGAGGTGCTTCCGAGCAGCCCTTTGAGGTCCGCGCGATGGTTACGAAGGCTTCAGGCCACGCCCCCCACGTTCAGGTAGTGCATTAACTGTCGAGCATCCCAACGGACGCCTCAACGCATAACTCTCCGCCAAGGGCGCTAATCGGCGCGCCCCTTCCGGCATTATCAAGGGACGTTTCTTCCCCCTCTCTCATCATCCCTGCCTATAAAAGGCCCAAGTAAGCCTCCATGTAGGAGGAGGCCATCTGAAATGCTCACACTGTTCTCGTGCGAGCCACACACGAGAACCCTTTCCTTCACGATTCTCCAGGCCCATTGCTGACTTAGGCATCGGAGGGTTCTCCCCAGTTCTTCAACCGGGCCCCCCTGATCTCGTTCTGGTTTTGTAGGCTTGCGTCCGCTACCGGCGACTGTCTTCCCCATCTCTGAGTGTAGGCCCGTTTGGTTCCAGCCCAAACAACAAAACGCCCTCACACATCATATATATTTTTTCTATGTTATGTCTCCATCATAAACACAAAGAATGAGAATATATATCTACTCTTGAACGAAGATTAGTGTATCCAAAAAAAATCTTACAATCAATTCTTAGGGAATGTTATAAATGTTTCATCTTTAGCATATACTTAGTAAAAATATACCAGCTGTTTTAAAGAAAACTAATTATAGATTATCTAGTAATAATTACCCAATGTATTAAACATTAATTGTATAATGTAACACATGCATATACATGTTAAATCCAACATCACTGTCAATATATATAACACGTGAAATCTAATTAACCACTTAATGCCGTAGCTAATTAACCAGCTGCTAATACATTGGAAAGTAACCAAGTGGGTTTAATCTAACAATAAAAAGCAAGGGCCGGAATGTCTATTGGACTTTGACAGGAACAAGCTAGAAGTAATGTCAGAACATTGAGAATTAAAGATCCTTAATTAAAATTCCTTAAAGCATATCATAAAAAATCTAAAGAAAAAGATAACCTCTCGTATATGCATAGGGAAATGAAAGATAGCGGAAATTTACCTAAGAAAAAGTCCTAATCATAAATCAAATTATTGTCCCAAAAAAAAATTGTGATTCCCCCTTGGATGACGTACTAATAACATTCTGTACCTAAAAGTTGTACTATTAAATTATAATGCCCCTACTTTCCCCCATAAATATTTCAAACTCCACCGGCCACACTTCTGTTTCCTCCAGTTAAGGGCAGTTAAATAGTTGGTTAAAGATGACAAATAAGTTCAGTTCTATTGTTACTCTTAAAGTTATTTACTACACCTAACCAGTCTTATTGATTGAAAGCAACAAATAATTGACTAAGAGTGACAATTAACAATAAGTACTACACAGGGAAGAGGGAAAAGATGGTGGGACTTGCATATTATAGTTGGATGGCGAAAGTCTCTTTAACCAATAATTTTTATCCATAAATATTGAAGAGGTTGAATCTCAAATCCACAGTTGGCCATTGGATGGTCTTAGGGATTTGAGAAATTAGATGGCGATCTTGGAAGTCAGGAAGGTCATCTGCAACAAGAAAAAGGATTAAGGGGTCTTAGGATTGAGATCCTGAGAAAAAAATTATTCGATGTCTATGTCAAAAATAGGCAAGAGTTAGAGTAAGAGAGTAAATGATTCGAGATTGCTCCCTATATAGATGTAGATTTTTGCATATGGCATGCCCTCAACCGAAGGGATTGCTCTAGGATTTATTGTGATGGTCAAGCCTCTCCAACAATTCCATGCGACCTGGTTGTAGTTATGGCCATGGTCATGGGCATAACCACCGATTAGTGGTTATCATGGATTTTTGTGCCCACTGCAAGGATTGTGGGTAATAACTATGCCAGTCATGGGCAACTCATCATTATTCTTTTAGGCTTTTCTATCTCTAGATAATTGTTGTTTAATGTAAGATCCAGTGACCTTGAAATCAAACAAGGGTGTCTGTCACTTCACTTCAATCGAGCTACGTCTATGCTGGGCTAAGGACTTATGGTCGCCACCTAGCTAAGTGCTCTTTGGTCTTTGTGCTACTGAGATAAGCTAGGCTAGGGTCTGTGGGATAAAAAGGTAGAGTGTGGGCCGAACTAACTCCCTATCATAGAACATGTTGAGAAATTATCTTGGGAGCTATACTGTCATCTCTGGCTATATCCTCTTGGCATCGACGATGGGACCCTTCTTAGGATGGTGGATCAGGTACTTTATTGGTCCCATTTGATAACTGGGCTCTTATAGGTGCTTTCCTATTTAGTAACTGGGCTTTCACCTATCAGGTTGACCTTAGTAATTGAGCCTTTCAGATTGGGCCAAAGAGTTGAGATTTTTCCCTCTCCACTTATCCCCTTGCTCTCGAGCTAAAGTATTTATCTTAGAGAGTATGTATATTTAGGAAGATGGATGAGTAGGTCTCTTAGTTTCCGAATCACTCGATGGCTTCTTCGATGGAAGTGTGTCACTTTGTGGGCTGAAAGAGACGTTGGGTATTGGGAGATGTCATCGTTGATCTGCTCAAGTACGGAAGATGACGTCTACTATCACATTTTCCTTCATTGATTCATCACAATCTCGTCATGTGGAGACCACCATAATCTTACACTTTTTAGGTCTTATATGCTATAATTACACATCTTGAGTCGTGATCATTACTTCTCCTTAATTCTTGCACATGCTTTTCAATTGTCGAGGAGGTATACTTTTTCAAAAAATCTCTTAACTTTTCACCCATTTAAGGTCTCTCCACTTGCTTCTTCTTCAAGCTAATATCTAAGTTCCTATTGTGCTTCAGCTCCTTCTTCGGTGACTCCATATCCTCATTCTAGCCAAAGTTTCAATTTGGTGAGTCCACATATGACTCACAAGGCTCTTGCTCTTCTTTCATCCTCTGATTCTCACAAAGCTTCAACTTCTGACTCCTTCTCCCCCGTCGGATGGGCTTCTTTAATTTCTTTTCCTCCTTTGACTTCCAAGTATTAAGGTTCCTCATTTGTTTCCTTTTATAGCACTCTAGAAATTTAGTAATTGAAAGTAATAATTTAATATTATCAAAGTGGCAAAAACATACGCATCATGATAGTACGTGTAAAAGTGTTCATTGAATAAAATGAAATCCATGGCTGGACATTAAATAAGATGAGTCAACTATTAAATAATATTATGGGCCAGACATACACTTTTGGCTCAAAGAACAAAATCTAATGGCAATGAATCCCCAAAATTTATAGCTTCATTTGGGCATAAATTAGAAAGGGCAATTAGGGCAAAATCTAGATAAATGGACTCCTAAAACTAACCCAAATTTGTGCCCACCATAATATGAGGTTTCCTAATACCTATTTCACTCTAATTGGGATAGGAATCCTCAAGTTTAGGAAAGGATCAACCCAAACTCGGAGTTCCCTCTTTCCTAGTTGCAATGGGACTCCAAACAACCATAAACCCTTAAATACTCATCATAAACCCCTTGGGGATGAGTTACCAACTTGCTGGGGTTGTGTGTAGGCTAGCTACAACACCATAGGAGGAGGAGATCGCCCCCAACCGGAGCTTTCTTCCCCAACCCACGTTCTGCTTCGACCTACATAAGACCCTTCTTAGGAACGTTCAAAGGTAGGTGTTCTTGGGCCAAATCTTAACAAACCATATATCATGTTAAAACTCTTCGTGTCTAGTTTCATATGCATCTTTTTTGCCCAATTTTTATTAACCGTGCTTTGAGTATTAAGCATTTTTCAAACATTTTGCAAGGTTAGGGATTTTAGTGTTCTCATCATGTTTCACACATCTCGAGGCCAAATGGGGTCAAATCAAAGGCATCATTCTCTTCTGCTCATCGTCCCTTACAACTTTCTTGTTCAAAGATTTATCCTAGGAGCCCTAAATCTTGAGTTATAGGCCAAACAAGCATAACTGCATCTATTTTCATAGTCTTCAGGTTGAACTCAAAACCGTGACCACTCCCGACGTCGTGATTTAGATGAGGGTATCGCGACCGGCAGACCCGTCATGATTACCTTAATAGAGACCATAAGCCGTCATGTTTCAAGTCTGATTTGACAAACCTGACGCATCAAACTATGCGCCGCGTGGATTTCAGCGCCGGTCAAAGTTGTGACCAAGCACCCCGTCGCACTTTGATTTGTTTTCCCGCCCTTACTTTATGTGAAATTTTATATTCGCATTTTGAAAATCCCTTGAATACGCTATGTACCTAGTTGTCACGATTGAAAGGAGAAGGAGACTAATCTACCTGTCGCGTTTTAAAAAACGACCGATATACCCGTCGTGATTTAAGAGACCAATTGTTTACCTATTTTAACTGTTAATAGCCTTAGAAATAGCGACGACTGAACTAGTCATGATTTCTAATGCCTACCCGAGACTTTTTACTAAGCCTAGATTATAAGAGTTGCATGTTATGATTTATAGAAAGTATTGTTCAGTCTGTCCAGTGGCCTAAAAATTATCAATTCATGTAAAAGACTTAACAACCGGAAATCTATTATATTCTATTTGCTCTTAAATAATTGTTTGATCTATCTATCATGAGATTACTACTATCCATCTTGATGTTCTAGCCTGTTATAAGTTTGAAAGTGTATTATGTTAAAAGTGCAGAAAATCATGTTATTGAAATTTGGGTTGTTCCATGTCATGCATTCATGTTACTTGCTTTCTGCTATGTTTTAAACCGGTGGATTGTGGATCTTGAGACACGTTCTACACGACACATTACACTCATAGGCAGTTCTTTCTTGGGGGATTGGAAACTCTCTACTGGACATTCCGTTCTGGTAGAATATGGACATTTCCAACACGGCCTCTATAATTCTCTGTACTCCGTGGATTCCCTCATGGAGACTGAGTTGGTTGTACCATTGAAGTTCCCAAAAGATAGAATCCACTTCCTCTCTCGTCTCTTTCTCGTGAGTGTGCCTTTATAAACATGAAGCCAAGCCATTAAAGTAAAGATCGAACTAAGTGTAAATTACGCTGTTATGCTGCCAAAATTCTCTCTCGACTATTGTTATCATGAAATCATGTTCACATGACTTGTCTTTATTGAAATCATTATGAACATGATATTGAAATGTATACTTCTTGAAACTCTTGTTATTGGCCATGATTGACTATGGTTACCTACATTTGAAATAGTGAGATGTGCATTGGGCATGGCGAGTGTCCAAGGGCCCCAGTCTAGCCCCATTAGAGAGTCAGAAATATGTTGTTAACCGTGGGGTATAATGATTACTGGCGTTGCATCTGCGCTAGGAGTGCGTACGTGTTGAATGCTAGATACATAACCACATACACGTGCCATAGTGTGCATTCCAAGGTGGCATAGATCCTTAATGCACATTATGTCATCGTGCCTGATTACTGTACATGTTAAAAGTTCTTGCTCATGCGTGCTTACTTGCTTGTATGATATGACCATCTTACGTTCTTGCAATTAACTGATAACCTGTGTGATTAGAAATGCTACTCTAGTGCTAGTTTTTGCTTGTTATATCATTCTTGCTCTTGTTCAATCACTCTCGTTCAATCAATCTTGCTCACATGTCATGTTTAATAACTTTCTCATACATCATCATTGCCCACACATTGAGATATAAACCCTACTGGGCTAGTTTGCTCATTACCTGCTTCTTAACATTTTAGGTGACATAGACATGGAAGAGGAGGACTAGGTAAATGATGGGAATGCGTCTGAGTGAAGAGTGTGTTCCAACCATAGTATCTGCCATTAGTTTAATTGAGAGTTAGATTGATGTAGTAGGTAGTGAGGAAGTAAAATCTCATGTAATTTTCTTTTTCTTGAGTCGTCATAGTTTGAAGTCCATGAAGTTGTATTAGACCTTAATGAGATTTGGATAAAAGCTTAGTTGTGTTCATAGTGAGCCCTTATATTTTTGCGTTGATGCAAATTTAACTCGCTGGCTAGAGGCTTATTTGCCGACTGCTTACATCTCAAATTATCAATCTAAATTAATATTTCTGCTGCGTAATTTTTGGGACATGACACATTTGACTCTTCTTTTGATTCTTTGTCCTCTATTGTTGACTAGGGGGCATGTTTTTCAAGGTTATTTCTAGAGGAGAAGGTTGAGGCCACCATTGTTCCTTCATGCAACGACGTTTATAGTAGCGTGTCGAAATGGGAGGTGGAAGACCTCACCTTCTGCTACCGTGCCTCACTTCAGTATTCTTTTTCTACTGCTAAATCTAACAAACTCAGCACGGCTATCTAGCTTTAACAATTTTACTTGTACGTGTTGGCTCTAAAGTCAAGCTTCTACATCCCAATTCACCCCTTTCTAGTGAACCTTCTCAATTTTTACTCGTTGTCGCCAATATAGTTCATGTCTAACTCCTACATCTTCATTTTTTCCTTTGTTGTCAAGCTCCAAGGTTCCACCCCATAGGCTAGGCTATTCTACTGGATGAGGTCGCTTCGGCACTCGTCAGGAAGAAGCATCATCAAGCCATGTTCCACCCCATAGGCTAGGCTATTCTACTTGGCTAGAGACTGACAAGAGCGTCGAAGTGTCTCCCCGCCGAGGCCTCTCGGCGTGCTTTGCAGGTCAGATCAGGAGCTCGGAACACACATCTCACATCGGCTCGGCATGCTTCAGAGGGCTTTCTTCGACTTGGTCGCCTCAGATCATGCCTCAGCCAAGATCGCCTCGGCTCGGGCCGACCTATGTTACATTTACGTTAACATTGGCGCCGTGTATGGGAAAATGCTACTAAAGTTCAGTACGACTTCTCCCAATCACCCATGTAGTTGATCTCAAAAGCTGTGAATGCAAGCATAGGGGACACCTTGAGGCATCGCCAGTGATCGACAAAAGGGCCATCCTAGAGCAAGCGAGGTTCTATAGACATGTATTTCTATCAGACTGATAAAAGAGCCAATGGTGAGTCACTTAGAGCATCGTCATGTGGCCAATGGTGAGTCCTTTAATCTCCAGGTGGATTTCGAGCCTCTTGCTCGGGGGCCAAGTGGCCGACCACCTGACGACCTGGTGTCGGCACCATGTTTTCCGCATGCTATTAGCCTCGAATTCAGTTTGTAAACTCGCTTTGTACTAAGAAGGTCTGAACCGTGTGGTCGAGGATCTCGGTCATCGGGCCAACAAGTTATTTGAGATGCTTAGGTCACTGATTCCAAAGGCATGGAATGCTGAGCACCTTTCGTTGTTTTCTGAGCATATTGAGAAAGTTGAACTTTTATTACATTGGCATAATTTAACTATGATTGGATTATTGTACATGGATGAGTCGTTTTTGACATCGCATTAGCGTCGGAGTCAGTTGCGAGGACGCTTCGACGCTCGGCTCAACCCGACAATGCAAGAGTGCAGGATGATGAGGGTGAGATCACTTTGACACTCGTGAAATACATGGACATCGTAGGTTGATGGATGAGGTTGCTTTGGCACTCGTCAGGAACCGAGAGATGATGTTCGACATGATAAGAATACGAGGTCGCTTCGACACTCATGAAATATGTGAACGTCGTAGTTCGCTGGATGAGGTCGCTTCGGCACTCGTCAGGAACGGAGAGACGACGTTTGACATGATATGAAGGCGAGGTCGCTTTGGCACTCGTAAAGAGATTGGTGACCAACGGGGAGAACAAATCATCTCGTCCTATGGGCTAAAGTGTCGGCGGAGACAGCGCGAGGGGGTCGCATTGGCGATCTAGGCTGCCTCGACCCCTTGAGCGGACAGTGAATAGATAACCTCATCCCATGGGCTGAAGGGTCATAGAGGTCAGATCCGACCTCGAGAATTGACCTTTTAGTGGTCATAGAGGTCAGAGCTGACCTCTAGAATTGACCCCCTTTCAGTGGTCATAGAGGTCTCGAGAATTGACCCCCTTTTAATGGTCATAGAGGTTAGGGCCGACCTCGAGAATTGACCCCCTTTTAGTTGTCATAGAGGTCAGATCCGAGCTCAAGAATTGATAAGCTCTAGAGCCGCCTCGAGGAGGTCAGCTCAACACGAAGAATATGAGGTCACTACGACACTCAACCAATGAACTTCGTTTTGTGTCGGCTAATATTTGTAGATGTTGGGCTAGCCACCGTGGGTTTGGCCACGTCAGAAGAAGATAGCGACAGCGTTATGTATGGTCTCGACACTGAAGGAACTAAACTTTCGCAAGGTTAAGTTCTCAGATGACACCGACGACCCGAACATTAAAACCGTGGTGATTGGCAAGGAAGTTTACATAGAAAAGAAATTCCATTGCATTAAAGGCCTTAGACTTTTTTTCGAGGGAGTGAGGTACAAAAAATGGGGTCTCGGCGATGCCAAGACCAGAAAAGGCATAAGGACCTGCGCAGGGGTCGTCTACAATACTGCTGGAGATGAAGGGGTTGTTGCATCAGGCACGGTAACGATGGCCGCATCAGCAGTGGCAGCCTCGTCTGCTGTGATCACGTCGGCGGTTGGGACATCGGCTGTGGCCTAGACGTCGGCTGTAGAAGGAACGGCGTCGGATGATTTCTCGACGTCGACATCCTCATCTTTGTCTTCCTCGTCAGCGAATTCTAGCTCGAAGTGGTCGAGGATCGGGTGTCGTTCCCTTACACGCCCAAGACAGAAGTCGTACCCTTCTCGAAAGAGCTTGACTACTTCGACCTTGAGCTCGTCGAATTCACGGTACTCGGCGACGGCCTTCCTTTGCTCGTCGGCCACAAGCTGAGCCACACTTGCCTTAGTCTCCTCGTAGGCCAGAAGTTTAGCTTTGTGAGCCTCCTTCTTGGCCTGAAGGGACTTCAGGAGCTTGTTGGCATTGTCCTCGGCCTTGCTTGCTTGCTTGGCATCCTTGGCTCGATGCTCCTTCTCGGCGGTGAGTTTCATCTTGGCCTCGGTCAATCGCGCCTTGGAGGAAGCTTGGGAAGCCTCAGCCTGGTGTAGAAGCACCTTGAACGACGCCATCTGACTCTGCACTGACGTGTAGAAGTTGTCAATGATCTGGTGGGGCCTCTGGGCCAAGGCGTGGGCCTTGGCTCTGGCGGGTAGCGACTGGCACCCCCACTTAGTGGCGCTGAGTTCTACCGACCGCTCGGGTGCCCGCTGCTGTGAGGAGCCTGAGGAAGTGACCTCGGCCGAAGCCGACCTCGTGGCAATCCGAGGACGCTTGGTCGACCCCCTCTTCTTCGGCAGCTGCGATTGTTTCTGAGGGGCCGAGGATGAAGGGGTCGTCGCATCAGGCACGGTAGTGATGGCCGCATCAGTAGTGGCAGCCTTGTCTGCTGAGCTCGTGTTGGTGGCTGAGACGTCGGCTGCGGTCTGAACGTCGGCTGTAGAAGGAATGTCGTCGGTTGATTCCTTGACGTCGACGTCCTCACCTTTATCTTCCTCGTCATCGAATGCCAGCTCGGAGAGGTCGAGGCTCAGGTGTTGTGCCCTTATGCTCCCGAGTCAGAAGTGGTACCCTTCTCCAAAGAGCTTGACTACCTCGGCCTTGAGCTTGTCAGATTCACGGTACTCAGCGACGGCCTTCCTTCTCTTGTCAGCCACAAGCTGAGCTACACTTGCCTTAGTCTCCTCATGGGCCAGAAGTTCTTGTTTGTGAGCCTCTCCTTCTCGGCCTAAAGGGACTTTAGAAGTTTTCTAGCGTTGTCCTCGGCCTTGCTTGCCCGCTCGGCCTCCTTTGCTCGAAGCTCCTTCTCACACCGATGTGTAGAAGTCGTCGATGATCTGACGGGGCCTCTGGGCCAAGGTGTGGGCCTTGGCTTCGGCGGGGAGCGACTGGCGCCCCCACTCGATGGCGTTGAGTTCTCCTGACCGCTTAGGTGCCCGCTGCTATAAGGAGCCCGAGGTGGTGAGCTCGGCCGATGCCGACCCCGTGGCAGGCCGAGGATGCTTGGTCGACCCCCTCTTCTTCGACAGCTGCGACTTTTTCTTGGGGGCCAAGGATGAAGGATTGACGACAGGCACGTCAGCCTCAGCCGGACGAGCGCACTTGGCGATTCGACTCGCACTTTTTTTTCTCTATATGAGCTCGTGTACGGCCAACTCGGATAGAGAGAGGCTGCCCTTTTTCTTGGTAGACGGAGTAGACAACTTGCCATTGTTGGCCATTGCTGCAAAAGGAGGAAGATAATTAGTACTCGAAAGTGATTAACGGCGGCTGAAGGAAAATGTCGGCAAGGAAATCGAACCTCGGACGGCCTTGACAATCAGCTTGAACAGCTTCTTGGAAGGCTTGAACAAGTCGGGAGGCTCCACCGTCTGCAAAGTCTCGAACTCTGAGAGCTTGGAGGGGCGGAAGGTTTTGTCTCGGATGTTTACTACTGACCATGTGGTTGGGAAGGGCCATCTGATCGAGTAGTGAACAAAAACAAAGTTCTTCTTCAAGTTGTGGACAGAGGAAGGCATTCGGTGAAGAGTTTTCCGACCTGACTGAGCCGCGAAGTACAGCCAGTCTCTGAAGACTTTTTGGAGAAACAATGGAAGAAGAGGCGTATGGTCGGAAGGACCTCAGCCATGGCACAGACTGCCAGGAAGCCAACAACCGACCTCCAGGAGTTGGGGGTCAACTGCGATGGAGCAGCTCCCAACTTGAGAAGGAGAAAAATGATGAAAGGATGGAGAGGTAGACGAAAGCCTGCTCGGACGGCCTCGAAGTAGATGCAAACCCCACCCTCTATAGTGTAATGGGCTGGGAGTTTCTTGGAAGAGTACAAGGTGGAGTCCTCGGGGAAGTCAAGATCTGGAT
>JACBKR010002807.1:0-33308 GCA_014218235.1 Colocasia esculenta | reverse complement strand
CCAAATAAGTGATTGTATGAAGTTTTTCTTAAAATATTTTTTTACATGAGATTTTACAAACAAACGGACCCAAGTATGAGCCCAGGCCCAATAGCGCCATGAACAAGAGGAAGAGGAAGAGAAGGCGTTAAGTTGGGACTTTAGTTCTATATATATCAGCCAAGAATTCCTTCTTAGATAGCCTTCAAAAAAAAAAAGTTCGAAAGCTACAGGTAAGGAGAAAAGGAAAACAAGTGTCTGGCACTCCATTCTCTCTACATCTCTTATTTCCCTCTCATCTTCTTAGATCTTTTTCCTTCTTAAGTCGAGTTTGAACTTCATATTGTCGGTCTCGACCGACTTTCAGATCCTTAGTTCAACTAAGATAGACTCGAGCTTGCATCTCGGACGATGGAGATGAGAAAAGAAAATAAATATTTGGCTCGCTGTGAGCCGCTTCCTTGACCTACAAGACAGTCATCCAAAAAATATAAATTTCGAAGACAATCTCCCGACGGCCAAGTTAGTAAGGGGGAAGAATTTAGTCTAAACAAAAAGTAGACAAGGGAGAAAGAGTTTGAGTGAGACCGTGTAGGATGTGGCACCTAACCACTTGTCTCTTATCTATGACTGTTGACCTCTTTACGAAGTTCTCCCCAAGTGGAAGAAGCTTGTGGCTTTCGATATGGGACTAAAGATTTCCCTTTAGAGACTCTTACCTTCTCCTTCTCCTTTGCGTCAAGAGAGTTGCCCTGAACAGAACCCATTAAGGTGACTTTGAACCGGCCCATGGGTCCTATTAGAATTGATCATTGAGTGTCAGAAGATTTATCTCAAAAACTCTTCTCAGGCCAGCTCTTTACCATTTTTAAGGCACCGTTTGGTAACAATGTGGGTTGAGAGATTCCAATCATTTAATGATTAAAAAGCTACTTTTTCTCACTCTAATTCTCAAGTTAGAAAATGTGCTTTTAGATTATGGCTTTGGGATTTTGAGAAGGGAGGAGAGAGATAGAGAGAAAAGGTGAAATGATAACACATGAGCTTTTGTGCCCCAAAAGTAGGTCTTGGGGAGCTTTTGTTCCAAAATCTGATTTTGAAAAAGGGAAAAGCCATCAACCCATTACCAAACGGTGCCTTAGTCAGAATTGCTTGAGCTAACGGTATGCACGAGTTCCCATTAAGAAATAAAATAAATTAGCATTCGAGACCCAAGCTAAGGTCCCTCGAAATCGCCCATCAAAGATTGGGCACTATCTGTTTAATAAAGATAGATAGAAGTATTTGGATATGCTGGGGATAGAGTGAGGTTATCCTCAAAATAGTGGGGTTATCTTCAAAATTTTGAGGATAACCCCACTCTATCCTCAGTCTATCCAAATACCAAACATAGAATGATGCTAGAAGGATGCCGCAAAGTTTTTAGATTAAGACGAGTACGTAGTAATGAAGTTAGGCAGGTGGGATAGAGAGGCAGATGAGATGAGCTTTGTTTGGTGTTCAACAAGTTGAAGGATATCAGCTAGCTTTGATAAATAGATAGGATAAATTTTTTTTTAATGGGGAATTGGTCTATATATAGGTCAAACCTTAGCTAATTAAAAGACCCACATCTTAATGACGATTCAATGTTTGGTCAAGAAAAGGAAGGTTATGTTACCTTGGTAAAGGAGTTGGAATGGACAATGAGCGAAAAGTAGTAATGGATGCCATTTCTAATCGATGTGCTAGAAATTAATTAGTCTCAAGTCAAAAAATGGGCTGGAAATAAGTTTTTCTTCTCATAAATATATAATTATGTGGGCATTTAAATTTTGCATATGTAAACCATTGTCAAAACAAATACTATTATAAATCTTCCATGCTTGTTAAAACATTGTCAAAATCTCAAATGATGCCAATCAGTCATGACATGGGAGAGCCATCATGGTCATCTCATCATGTGGCTGCTCACAAGGACAACCCATAAAATGTTTGGGATTATAGACACAAGAAATCTTCATATGCCCCCGCAGTACACTTTGACTTCATATCTACTACTTGTGGGAATTGATGGATGCCAACACATGTTGACTTGAGATTGTAGTGAAAGAAGGGTGCATCATGGTCAAGATGTTCTTGATGGGGGCAGGCAAAAAGTTGAGTCTAGGCCAATGGTGACTTCTCCCCAAAAGTACACCATGAAGAAATCCCTGACCTATAAATATGGAATTCAACCCCTACACAAAAACAGTATATATGGGACCATTTTGGCTGTTAAGGGGATAAGAGAGAAGAAATCCATGATTAAAAGTTATTTTACTTTGGGTAAAATGTATAGGCTATCTAGGGATACTAATACGATAACTCTATATATCCACTCACAAAAGAGAGAGAATTTTAAATAGAGGAAATAGAGAAAATGAATGTCAAAGTAGAATCACTTAAATTTATAGTTAACTTATATGAGGATAGACTATTACATGGTTTACCAGATCAGATCGAATCGATCCGATTCGGCCGAATCAGATCGAATTAGGAGAAACCCGATTCGCCCGATTCCCATCGAATCGGACCGATTCTCATACGATTTCCATGCAAATCGTCCAATTCTAGTGAATCGTGGCGGATCAGAAAAAATCCGATTCGTCCCGATTCTCCGATGCGTCGAACCTTGACTATTACTATATAATTATCCAAAAAATCAAAATAACCCTTAAAAAATGGGTTGGAGAGATGAACAAGGAAAACCATGGCTTCTTAAACCCTAAACCATACACAAACAACAAGCAAACGGCGCTGCTTCTGCAACTAAAGAGAGGATACAGCCAAGGCTTCCTCCTCTCCTCCAAAGGACCGATCAAAGAACCGTTTTTTAAGAAAAAAAAGGCGTTATTGGGCCACTTAACTCCCCTGCAATGAGCAAAAAGTGTGGAGTTGGGCCGAGTCCCAACGCCGTCAACTCCCCAGCGGCCCACGCACGATCACATCCAACGACGGCAACCAAGCAAACTCTTTTTAGACAAGTTGTATTTAATGTATTTTCTGATTCTTATATAATTATGAAATATCGTAAGAATATATTTTGACTCCCAATACCCATACATATGTGATATCTCATCGTTAGTTGATGTACTATTAACACATTGTGCCTATCTAATGAGAAAGTTAAAAAGTGCAGCAAAAGTGTGTTGCAATAAATATTTCTCTTGTGACTAAAGATGATTAAAAATCCCCAAGTAAATGAAGGGAAGGCTGTCCACTGCACTCTCCCCCCGTCCACTACTTTTGGAAGACAAGGCAGGTGCTTAAAACACTCTTCAAGTCACAATAAACCTTGTCATCCCCCTCATGAGGTTGAGATAGGGATCAATGGAGAAAGCAACTGGTGGGCACCCCTGCCAGTGAGGCCCTTTCAATAGATACAAGTAAATGGAAAAGAGGTGCTTGCTCCTTATATATCTGTGTTCATTATTGGGTATGAATTATGATGTGAAGGAAGGTGGAGAAAGAGAAGGCAAGGCTTGGTGGTGTCTAAAGCAAGTGTCACTCTCACTTCCAAGTTCCAACAGGGAGCATCCACACCCCAATCATGGTGTTATTATCTCCATCTTCAGACCCCCTCCCACACCTGACCAATGGGATCAGGGTTTTCCTCCAACTCATTGACACAAGATAGCCAACACTCTGGACCAGTTGCAACCAACTTGTGTTGCTCAAAGAAAGTTGGTAAAAACTCAAATTAGCAGTAGTTAGTTGAGCAACTGGCAATTCCCCTCAAGCTGGATTGGTGTTTCAGGATCAATCCTAAGGTCAAGGTGCCAACGTCCACCACAGGCACAAAGATAGGGTGGATAGGATCCAAGATTTATGAGCTCTGATCTCACAGATTTTGCCGGGGTGGGAAAATTTAGGTCTGGAACTACTAGTGATTCAGACTTGATCTTGTGTACATGAATTTATTCTCACTATTTTTAAAAAGATATGCATCATGGTAGCTCAAGCTAATCAAGTTGCTCATATTTTCCAAAGCTTGGTAAAATTTTAAGACCCGGCAAGCTCTCTTGGAACCTTGCAGGTTCGACTACTTAAGATCACTAGGAATAAGCAGAAAGCTGGGTAAATCTTCAAGAATAACAAAAGAGAGAGGTCTAAGTATTTGAGATGGCCTCAGAGAAATCACAGTAATTCTTGTAGAAATTCTGATACAGCAAAGTGCAAATGATATTTCATACCACAAGAGGATAACTGCAAGTTTGCTTGTATAATCTACGAAAGTATCAAGAATCCATAACCAGAAAGTAGTCAAACTCTTACAAGTAACAATCTTATTTCTCTCTCTCAATGACAGTTGGAGGGGGAGGCACACGGATGAATGGCAAAATGCAAAGCACATAACACTGCTCTAGGTGAGGACTTAGAAGTCTAGATGCTGAACTATAAATTCCAATATAGAATTCATCAACCATGTCGAAAACTCGAGTAGCATGCTGTGGCCTGCAGATGTGGGAGAAGAAACAGAATCAGTTCAAAGGCAGCCTTTAAGGCGATTGATGGAACCCATATAGAAGTACATTGGATGCTACTGAATCACCATTTACCTGCCCTTTACTGATCATGCTCAAGAGCAGTTCATGTTATGAATATTAAGACTAATACCATATCAAAATTGATGCTCCAAGAAAACATAGCACTATAAAAATAATAGAATACCATTTTGATACAGTATCTGTAAAAATCAAGCATGCAGGCTGTCCTGTGTAAGTCAAGGACCACATGCATATGTTTACACTGGATGGTTCCTATGGAGCACACACTTAACAACCAATTATGCTTTTTTCTTCTGGGGTTCGACATAGCTGACCTCCATGGGTGATGCCAAGGAGTAGCCTGCCCCTGTAAGCAGAATTTCATTTGGGTGGTTAAAGGATGGGAGGGTATGCCTTTGAAGTGCATAAACAAAGTGCTACCTCTCCATATCCTCCTCTCATGGAAGTAGCTTTTCAGATTCAAACAGAAAATTATCTTGTTCAGCAGCTTAAACCTGTAAGATATAGATTGAAGCTCAACTCCAAATCCCTTACAGAGTCAAATGTCAATAATTTTGGAATGCAGTTAGGGAGAGAATCCATTAGGGTGTATATCAGACCTACTACAAGGTGACGTAAATTACACCTAACATGCTTCTAGACAGGTGGGCTTGGACTGGCCAACTTGGGGTAACCTGAAGGTGAACCTGTTAAGTCTGCGTCTAGCAAATCCCATGCCCAACTCATATGAAATACTCAGGAATCACCTATCTGTCTTCACCAGGGAACTTGAACCCAGGTTCCTGAGGAGATAGTTTGAACAAGCTGGCCTAAGACTTCACATGACAATGTTACTACTGTTGATCCTCGTATTAAGTTAAGGACCCTAAACAAATTCCTAACCTCTTATCACCAAAGTCCACTTGCCTTCCATTTCACTAAGAAGTGAGAAGAACTTTCTTCCAGGTTTCTGGCTTGGTTGAGATGGTCAATAGGCAACCAGCCACCTAATCAATGACATGGACATGTAAGTGCAGAAAGTTCAATGCCTTATCATGCACTAGATCCCCCCCCCCCCCCCTCATTGCAAGATCAGGTAGGCGCACAAACCATTGTCCCTATTGCAATCAACCCCGTCATCCTCTGATGAGATTGAGACAAAACTTGATAGAGCAATCTGTAGACATGCAACTAGCAGGCTTTCCCCAATTGTCAGCCACTTGCAGCCCACAACCATTGTCTCTCCTGCATGAACTCCAGCATACACACCATTCCAATGTAACCAAAATAAGTGGCAAGGTAGAACATTGGATGTTTGTATCAGATATTCACAATATATGTAACTAATGAATGCTAACCCAAAAAAGCCTTCTGTTGCATCGCCTCCTGCATTCGTTATATGGCATCACCACCTGGATGTTCCTCCACATATGGGGTAACATCGTACACCTAGAAACATGCAGTAAATGTTATTATTTTACTTGCAGGAAAACTGAAATGAAACCTCTAATGGTCACATAAATACAACAGAAAAAGGAAATCAGAAAATGCAAATCAAACCTTATCCTTTATGATGATCCAACAATCCTTCTTCGAGTTATGTACAGAAACCTCAGCTTTGGTATATGTTTTGACCGTCTGAGTGCAATAAATAGTTACAAAGTAAAGATGGGAGGAGAGTAAGTTTCATCCTCCAATCACAAAATATATTATCAAAAAGACAACCGGAACAATGAAAATGTGAAATGTGAAGGAAGAAAACGATTATGCATCCATCAAAGCAAATCAATGAGATGGATTAGAAAACAAATTTAGCATTTCAAGAAAAGGTTAAAACCAACTACAGATGTTTTCTTGTTACCATTTCAAAGAAACTTTTACACGCATTGATATATATTGGTTGAGTGTTTAAAGCATTTGTCATGCATGTGCTACATCATTGTCCATGTTAAAGGGTTATAAGAATATCAATTCTGACATATGTCAGCACATCAATCTGGGAACAGCCATATCCATTGAAGCATCTAGGAATTGGGCATGGTTCCATGTATGTCCGGCATGCATGATCCATCCTTTATACTGTAGTGCCATGTCCAAATTCCCAGTTAAGGTAACTGTGAATAGGAGATGAACGTCAGACTACAGTATCAACAATCCTATGTTTGGCATTTGCATAAAATATTTTGAATACTTCAAGAAATTATTGACATGACATCAAAGTGTGCAAGGAAACTGTTAAATCATCCCACAAGGTTCAATAAGTGAAAGAAAGCAACATAACAACAATGGCCTTAAATAATGATGTTAGGTATGATCCAATATCAAAGACTATAATAACAAACAAAAACAATACTATCAGGAAATGATTTATAAATGAACTTGGTCATACCTTTCTGGAAGAGAGTGGCTGAGTAACTTTTCCCTTACCTGAATGGATCAATTTAGGTTTATCAAACATATGGCCATACACAGTGAAATATATAGGAAGCTAAGTAAAAGTGGAAACCAAGTGAATAGCACCACCTTTCTTGTTTATCCTTGAGAATAGAGTCACCAAAACGAAACATCCAAGCAAGGTGATGATGACGGCCAACATGTTTCTAAAACCTGCTAAGTGTCCAACAAAAAACAAATCAATGTCGTACAGTATAAAGCTTCCATCTTTCTTTACCATAAACTCAGTTATATTATACCAATATCACAATTGATAAACGGACAGCATAAGTTATCATAGGCCGGGCTGACAGTTCCACGAAGTGAAAAAAGAAAATAAAATCTTAAAGTCCTCCAAAGGGATTTAAGTCACAGGAAGTATCCATAATTTTTCTCCCAAGTAAATGTCCAATCAAGTCAGTAGAGAAAGCATGCATAAAAAACCTTCTTATAAAATGGAAGGAATTCTTCTCCTTTACAGATGGCTAGGAACTAGGTGGCAAATCAAGAAAGGCTTGCATTCATATATGCATTTCTCAGAGCAACTGTCGACCCCCCCTGCAATACCATCAAAATCTCTGATAAAGATAATGCAGCATTCTAGACTCATTAAGTCACATAAAAAAGGGGGAAATACTCCTGCATTTTGATATCTAGATGACCACCTTCTGTCATGTTCATACTATACAAAACCCCTATATAAATCGTCCCAACTACAATATCTCGCTCATGTTATAATCCACAAACCTAGTCAGCTTCAGCTCTCACCTTGCTCCCTGTCCCTGCAGCTTTATCAAAGACAACAATTTTAAACAAGTCGAATGTGCTCATCCATAAGAAGAGGTGTGCAATGTAATAGCCATCTCCGGAACAAAACAAACTCATGGACCGAAGCAGGAACAACTGCGGGCTTCGCCTCCAGAAATGGAAGACAACAACAACGAGAATACCGACATTGCAGTCCAAAACCCCCTCCTCGCCTTAAGATGGAAGTCTCCCAGGAACCAACTAGAACAGATACATCAAAGGGAACGGGTGATCGACAGGAGCGACCAGAATACCCAAAATGCAGATGAGCCCAAAAACCACAGTGAACGAAGGAACGAACATACATGCATACGGATTGCAGTAAAGAGAAAAGCTTCGACCTTTTGTGTGTGAAATAAGCCTCTCGCGAACCCAGAACGACAGAGGTAGAAGTCCTCGGAGAACTGTTAAAGGGAAGGCACCTCCGGTTTCCCTCTCTGCGGCTATGGCGACCCGGGCATGTTGCAACTTTCTTCTCCTCCTCCGCTGGAGCACGTGAAGCACCAGCTGGGGCGCCAGTAATACGCAGAGAAAAAAAAAGGAGGGCTTTTTGGCCTCCTCGTCTCCCCAGATAGATTCCCGTTTCCCACGCAGGTCTGCGCCTGCGGTTTCCACCCACGATCTCCTACAAACAAAGAGAAAATTCCCAAGAACACAAGCGATCCGCGCTCGAGCCCAACCAAGGGTGGAGGATCAGTGGTTCTCCACGGACGAAAATTTCAGTAACATAGAGCACCACCTCGCTAACTAAATATATTCTCACAGTCTTTGCATAGATATGTACGCATCCACAAATCACAAATATTTTGATTAATAATATCATTAATTATGACGTTTAATTTTATTTTGTTATTGTCTGAATTGACAAATATCACATTATTAAAAAAGTCACCAACATTTAATTAAAATGTGAGGTGAGATTCTAATATGAGTCGGTGGATGGATCTTCCCGATAAGAATGTAAAAGAGATCAATCTAACTTTATTTTATCTTCCGTATCATTAAATAATATACATGTATATATATATATATATTCAAAATATTTTTATATTATAATGGATAAATTAATTAAAAAATTTTATCAAATATTTGACTTATTTTTTAATCCCTGACAGAACTATAACTCATTACAATAAGTGTTATCTCATGTTACAGTATACATTAAATCTTGTTATAAACAATGACCTCTCTGTTACAGTAAAAGACTTTTAATTAATTTACCCTATTATAATATAGACTTAGTGCCCACATTAAGTACTAATAAATACTATTTATCTCAAACATAAATAGGTGGAGCTCACAAATATGATATTTGCGGACTCCATTTATATGTATCTATCCACCTATTCGAATGCAGGGCAAATTATATATATATATATATATATATATATATATATATATATATATATATATATTCAACTCTTATTTAAACAAGTTGAACATAATTAATTTCTTGTAATATAAGAATTATTAGTATTAAGTATCCGACAAGTCAATCACTCCATAATAATAGATCTTATCACTTGTAATCTTTATGGTTATGACACTGTTCAGCAAACCATGCTTGGAAGTGTGAAGTCATCCACAGAAGATTGTAAATATCTGATTGATCGCTTAAAAAGGGATATTTTGCATAAATATATTATTTGCTATTTTTAAAGATTATTTCTCTTATCTTTCTACCATTTTAATAATCTATTTTTTTTTTGGTAACGAGGAAATTCCATCCCGTGTGGTTTTGTGGGCTCAGGGATTGGTGTTCGTGAATTCCAAGGTCAGGACTTGGCAGCTCCTACTTTCCGTGTG
Source organism: Colocasia esculenta (assembly GCA_014218235.1). Lineage (NCBI taxonomy): Eukaryota > Viridiplantae > Streptophyta > Magnoliopsida > Alismatales > Araceae > Colocasia > Colocasia esculenta. The sequence goes on along the minus strand of JACBKR010002807.1, from coordinate 23,775 downwards.
CCCGTATTGCCCTTACCCGTCTTGACCGAAAAAACTCCGGATCTACACACCTCGAGGATTGCATGTAAATCAGGTAACCCCCCCCCCCCAGGAATCGAACTCGGGACCTCTTGCTTTTAAGCAAGAGTTCTAACCGATCGACCCAACCGGAGGCCTCACCATTTTAATAATCTAGCTACATCACAATACTTACGGGGAACCTCTCATTTAGATTTTATTAATCTTGGACTAAATTTGGAAAGACCCAAGATATCCTTATTCTTACTCATAAATTATTCCCTCTGCTCATGTTTCTCTCTATTATTTGGTAATCATACTAGTCAGAAGTCCTTTAACGAAGATATGTTTGTCCAGAGTATATTTTACAGGTTAAAATAGAATATTCTTAACATCTCAACAGTGGTATTAACATTGAAGTATTTTTGACACTATATTAGATAGATTTTTTTTTTTTTTTTGTGTGTGACTAATAAGAAAATATAATGGAAGTGGTCAGCTACTAACAGAAGAATCTCTGCCAACCAGATAAATGTTATATCCAAAATATTTATTGGAGAATTTCCTCTATCAAACATAGTACTGGTGGGCAATTTATGCCCCCAACAAAGTTGAGTTCTTTAGTGGTAGACTTGCATAATTTTGAGAGATTTGGGTTCAAATTTTATGTCTCACTAATAATAGTATGTACACATATTTTTCAAGCCTATCAAATCAACAGGCTTGGTTTATGTAATTGAGAGTTTTCTCTCGTGTATTATTTATGTAATCATTAATTTCTACTTAATGAATGAAGCTCTATGCTCTTTTTACCCGTCACAACAAGTTTTCAAACATGACCAAATAAACTCTTCCTCCACCCTCGCTCGAGAATTGAACACGAGACCTTCTTATCGTGAGATAAAGCCTTTACCGTCGGTCGACCTATTCGGGGTTCTCAAAACATTGTGTGTAAAATATATCAAATGACCTCTAATATGCATGGATGAGATTTTAAAAAAGCTTTTATTAAACACTAGTGAACACTTACCTTAGAATGTCTATTAATGTAGGTGTGAATGTACACAAGATAAGCAAAAAATCCAAGTGCAAAAGAACAAGAAAGCTGCTGGCACAAACTACTGTCAAACAGAGGAATAGTGCATCTGTCGACAGATGATTTTCGCTGTTCTTGTCGATAGATACACAAGAAAAATTACTGCCCGGGAACCCAATCTTCTGGATTTTGCAAAATGTCACACTGTCGACAGTAGCAAGTCGGCTGTCGACAGACGGAGTGTTGGAAGATCTAATGGCCAGGATATGATCTACATTTGGGTGTTCCCTTTAGCACGACTCTCTATGCTTGGACACATTATTATAGGAACATATGAGGCTATTTTGCAGCAAGAAGCAACCATAAAGGTCAAGAAAGAAGGCTCTCTTCATGCTGCTCTGCTTTAACTCTCTGCCCCAGAACAAAGAAGACAAACCTTCCAAGCGGAGTTGAAGCCGGCGTCTTCAAAAGTCAAGCTTCTCCATCATCACGTGGTCTTCAAGGATGTGAAGCTTGAAGTCTTCTGGACGGCCACCACGAAGAGTTCTTCATCAGGATATACTTCTACATCTCTGAACTCTTCTTCTTTCACTTTTCATATCTTTGTGTGTGTGGTAGTGGTTTCAAGCGTCCTTGTGCTTGATCCACATGTGGATTGTTATTCTGACGCGTTGTTTGCATCAGACAACGTGTGTGGTGTGTTGGTCAGATCAAGGCTAGAGGATCTGATCTATTGTGGACTTGATCTAGCGTGTGTGTGTGTGGTTGAGCCATTGTGCTCGTGTGTGTGTTGTACTCAGTTCTTGAGTAGTGTGTCCTCATTGTGTGAGGGGTGGACATAGGAGTCACGTGCTGTGATCTCCGAACCACCTAAAAAATCCCTTGTGCATTGTGGTTTGACTTGTGGTTTGCATTGTATTGCGCTAGATGCATGCATAGGGATTTCGTCTACACACTACTTGTTAATTTATTCACACACATTACATCATATCAAAGGGGTTTTAATTGAGTAGATCTTTTAATCCGAAGTAATTTTTAAATTGCTTAAGTTTCCGCTGCAAATCTATTCAACCCCCCCCCCCCTTCTAGCTTTGCCGTTACCGAATAACCGATCCTAACACAATCCACATATCAAGGTAGAACTCCCTACCTCTGTGAAGAACATGCAATCCAACTACGGCACAACGTCTCCCCCACTCCATGCGACGTCCCCGCATCGAGAGCGCGTCGAACACCACGCCGGAACGCCGAATTACCCTGAAATCCACCACAGCTCCTCCCCTGGGTCGAGCAGAGCTTGTGAAAGCTCTGTTCAGTCAAACCTTCTTAAAAACCGCACAACAGTTGGGATCGCGACGTACCTCCCCGTCGCAACCTTGTCGCGACAGACTCTCGGCGCCTTCCCATTCCCGACGTCAGCAAGCTCCGCCCTGTGCGCGACACGTGGTGCACATGCAGATGTCGACCCCAGCAGTGGTAACCAGAATGCGACCACCAAGGCCGTCGCATTCAGAACGCGACCCACATGCCCGTTGCGTTCACATCCAGTGAACCAACGAGCACCACGGGCCTAACCTGTCGGCCCACTAAGCCCCATATAACGCACAAAAACTACAACCAAGGCTCAATGACCCCCACATTGGTTATGAGCACCACACCAAAACCAGTAAACGCGGATCCGAACTACCACTAAACGACGATCCACGAAGATCAGAAAAATGCGCTACGTTACAAGTACCGCCGAGGTCTGTGTCATCTTCCTGTATACTCTCACTCCTTAGCTTGAGTTGTACGTCCGGCAGAGGGAAAGATGACAGAGGTACATCGACTCATGTGTTGTGGTTGCTTTTGGTCGCTTGTAGCGTGCTCTTGGTTGGGGGCGGAGACCAGTGGATGTACTGATCTCTAGCTAGTCCTGTTTCTAGTGCCTCAATTTAGGGAGCTCGAGCTAGGGTCCTTAAAGGTGCCAGGCATGGAGCTGCAGTGGTGTGGGCTGCAGTTGTGGTGTTGTTTGGTCTCCACAGTTATTAACTCTGTTGAGGTGGAGCGGCAGCTGGACTCTTCATCCTTGGCTGTGAGGCTAAGAGGTAGACTTGTGTTGCTTGTCCGGGTCAGTAGCTGGTGTCGCAAACCAGTCTTCGTGACTCGTGTTTGGCGTTACCCTTCATTAGCTCGTACTACTGAGCGTGGTTTGCCATTTCTTTATGAAAGTTGAATTCATATTGATAGCATAGTTTTATTTATTTACTACAATTGTAGTTCCATGCTCAGGTAGTTTTGTTAATTGGTTATACTGATGCTTCACTCCTGCTTCTCACGTGTTTAGTGTTGTTTCGGCTTTTGAGGGAGTTTCCCTACTGAGCGGGGACGTCCCCCCAATGGAGGCCATGCCTTGCTCCTGGATTTTCTGGCTCTGCAACGCATGCAGGTCAGAGAAGTTGGCGTCCATATCGCTGGACGCCGGAGTTAGTGTTGGCGTCCAGGTCTGGACGCTGACACCAGATAGACGGCCTAGGGTTGACGCCAAGGTGGCCTTCGGCCAGAACCCTAATTTATGCAGAAAACCATGCATACCAAGCATATATACATGCAATATACCTATGGTATTGTATCCACACTATCATCATGCAATACATACATTATTTATGTTTAATATAAACACATGCACATTAATTATACTAATTAATACGTACGTAAATATGTACATACATACACAAGCATAAACATACACACATAATTACAAATAATACGACGGAAATTCGAGGGTCTTACATAAACCTCCTAAATCCTCCCGATTTGTACCAAACCCTCCGCGAGCTCCTACGGAGATTACACCTAGCTCCGGCGTTTCCTTGCCCGATTCGTCACCACCTCATGTTCTACGATCCTCCAACTAGCCTTCTGCAACCATTGGAAGCAGTGGGGAAGCAAGGGCATGAAAATAGGGTGAGGGAGAGGGAGAACGGAGTGAGGGAACTGCCCTCGGGTAGACCTATATCCTGCAGGTCGCACAGGTTGGCGTCAACCCTGTTGTTGTTTAGGGAACCGTCACAATAAACGTCCACAATGCCCGTCGTTAAGTTCTTAAAGTTGACATCACCTTCGATGGACGCCAAACCAGTCAATGACCACACCTGGCCGTCAACCCCTACTCAACTGCAGCAGGTCCTATCTTGTCTCAGGACCAAACCTGCGCGCACCACACATCCAAACCACATTGGCCTCACGATGGCCACCACAACCATTACACACATGATCCATAAGGATCCGAAAAACACGTGACGTTACATTACTATCATCTAAAAAGAAAATTTCGACCTCGAAATTCATAGCACAATTCAAACATAAACAACTTAAATATGCACATTTTTACAAGTACTATCATCTAAAAAGAAATACAAAAACTTATTCAAACAGATAGGGATACCCCTTAGCCATCTCCTCGGCTAATTCCCAGGTATCCTCACCACCCAACCTATTTTCCCATCGCACTTTAACTCGCTCAATTTCTTTATTTCTCAACTTCTTTGTTTTTCGATCAGTGATCTGCACCGGATATTCTGGCATGGTCATATCCGGCCTCAGGTCACCACCTTGGTAACTAATTACCTGAGCTGGATCCTCAATGCACTTCTTTAACATAGAAACATGGAAAATATCATGAACATCCGCAAAATCAGCTGGCAAATCAAGTCTATAAGCTATTTCCCCAATTCTTTCTAACACCTGAAAAGGTCCCACATATCTCGGGCTCAACTTTCCGGTCTTGCCAAACCTTATAATACCTTTACTAGGGGAAACTCTTAGAAAAACCCAAGTCTCCCACTTCAAACTGAAGTGGTCTCCTCCGATTATCAGCATAACTCTTTTGCCTGCTTTGAGCTGCTTGCAATTTTTCTTTGATAAGTTTTACTATTTCTGTGGTTTGCTGAATCAATTCAGGACCCATCATTTGTCTTTCTCCCACTTCATGCCAGTTTAATGGGGTTCTACATGGCCTTCCATATAGAGCTTCATATGGTGCCATTCCAAGGCTGGTATGGTAACTATTATTATAGGCAAACTCAACCATACCCAAATGATGCTCCCAGTTACCTCCCCAAACTAAACAACAAACCCGCAACATATCTTCAATTGTCTGAATAGTCCTCTCTGTCTGACCATCCGTCTGGGGGTGATAAGCGGAGCTATATCTCAATTCAGTACCAATTACCTTTTGCAAACTTCTCCAAAACCCAGAAGTAAATCTTGGATCCCTATCAGACACAATAGTCTTCGGAATACCATGCAGTGGAACAATTCTATCAACATAAACCTTTGCTAATCTGTCCACTGTCCAAGACATACTTACTGCCACTAATCTGCACACCTTAGTCAATCTGTCAACAAATACATATATTCCATTATGCCCAGAACTCGATCTTGGTAAGCCTGCCACAAAGTCCATGGCAATATCATCCCAATTCCACTGTGGAATGGGCAACGGTTGCACTAGACCTCCAGGCTTTGATGCTCTGCCTTAATTTGCTGACACACAGCACATCTTGAAACAAACTCAGCTATTTCCTTTTTCATATGAGGCCACCAGAAATGTTTCTTTAAATCCTGGTACATTTTAGTACTACCTGGATAGATAGTGTACCTGGATTTATGAGCCTCTTCCAACACTCTCTACTTTACCTCTCTTTCTGCTGGTACAAATAACCTACCTCTGAGCCTAACCACACAATTATCATCAAGGGTAACCCCTTCCATTTCCACAATTTCGGTCAAATTTGCATCTGCTTTTTGAGCTTCCACAATCTGCCAATACAAGGACAGCTCTACAGCACTACTGGCTAGTACTGCCGTCGTTGACTGCTTGGCACAAACAAGGAGTTCTCCGCTATCTCCTCATACAATTTCCATTCCTTGATCATCAATTGACTTATATATGCCTTTCTACTCAAGGCATCCGCTACCACATTGGCCTTACCCGGATGATAAGCCAAATTGAAGTCATAATCCTTCAAATACTCCACCCACCTATGCTAACGGAGATTTAAATCTTTCTGCGAGAAGATATACTTCAAGCTTTTATGATCTGTAAAGATCTCAAATCTCTCGCCATACAGATAATGCCTCCACATTTTCAGGGCAAACACAACTGCTGCCAATTCCAAATCATGAGTGGGATAATTTTCTTCTACCGGCTTCAACTGCCTGGACGCATAAGCTATCACTTTACCATGCTGCATAAGCACTACGCCAAGTCCTTTCCTTGAAGCATCTGTATATACCACAAAACCACCACTTTCTGCCGGTAATGCCAATATAGGTGTTGATGTAAGCCTCTTCTTCAACTCCATAAAACTTTTCTGACATTCACCGGACCACACAAATGGCACACCCTTCCTGGTTAATTTAGTCATGGGTGCCGCAATCTTAGAAAAATCTTGTATGAAGCGCCTATAATAACCTGCCAACCCCAAAAAGCTTCTAATCTCAGTGATTGTCTTAGGCACTTCCCATTTCATCACTGCTTCCACTTTACTCGGGTCCACTGCCACTCCTTTAGCTGAGATGACATGACCCAGAAATTGAATTTCTTTCAGCCAAAATTCACACTTACTAAATTTGACAAACAACTGGTTATCCCTTAACAACTGTAGGGTAAACCTCAAATGAGATGCATGCTCCTCTTCGGGTGCTGAATAAATTAGAATATCATCTATAAAGACCACAATGAATTGGTCCAAATATGGATGAAAAATTCTGTTCATCAGATCCATAAAAGCTGCAGGAGCATTGGTTAGCCCAAACGGCATAACCACAAACTCATAGTGACCATATCTGGTTCTGAATGCTGTTTTATCTATATCCTCCTCTTTAATTCTCAATTGATGGTACCCGTACCTCAAATCAATTTTAGAAAATACCTTTGTTGATTGTAACTGATCAAACAAATCATCTATTCTTGGTAACAGGTACTTATTTTTAATAGTCACCTCATTCAATTTCCTACAATCAATACACATCCGGAAACTTCCATCTTTCTTTTTCACAAATAACACTGGTGCTCCCCACGGGGAATGACTCAGTCTAATGAACCCTTTCTGCAACAGCTCTTCTAATTGCTTTTTCAATTCTTTAAGTTCTGCTGGTGCCATCCGATATGGTGCTTTAGAAATTGGCATGGTACCTGGCAGTAACTCAATGGTAAAGTCCACCTCTCTATGTGGAGCTAAACCAGGCAAATCTTCCGAAAAGATATCAGTGAATTCCCTAACCACGGGAACTGCCTCCACTGACGACTAGCCTTTACCAGACTACTGAGGCTAAATAAACCACACACCCTGCATTTATTAGCTTTCTAGCTCTTATTGCAGAAATTATAAACTTAGAAGTACAGAAAGGCATACCTTGATACTCAAACACTGAACCATTAGGATGGCAAAACCTAATCCTCTTCTTTCTGCAATCTAGCAGTGCTCCATAGGCTTCAAGCCAATCCATTCCCAAGATAATATCATAGTCGGTCAACTACAAAGCATATAACCGACCCGACATCTAATTTCCTTCAATCACGACAGGAGCTTCATCTATATAGCTCGAAGTGAGCATAAACTCACCTGAGGGAACTTCCACTACCAACTCACAGGATTCCTCTTTCAAAGGATGAACCATACAATCCAGGAATTCTTCGGAAATAAAAGAATGAGAGGCACCCGAATCAAATAAAACTCTTGCTGAATAATCATAAATGGGTATAGTACCTTCGATCATATTTAATGCCTCCGCTTGGGCTCGGGTGATAGCCATAACCCGGCCCCTTCCCCGCTGCTACGGTGCTCCTTTGCCACGACCTGCCTGTGGCTGCTGAAACTACTGCGGCTGCTGCTGCTACTGCACACCTCTTCCATATCCATACTCTCTCGGATAGGGGCAATTACGGATCAAATGCCCCAGCTGATTACAAATATAACATCTATACCCTGGTGGAATAATGGGCTGTTTGGCAGTACTCTGCTGCGACTCCTCCACCTCTGGCCTACCACGACCTTGCTGAAATTGCTGTCGACCTCCCCATCCTCTTCCTTTACCTTTAAATGCTTGCTTCAATTTCTGGCCCCACTTACCAAAACCTGATGGAGAAGGTCCTGCTGGTGCTTTACCCTTACTCACACCCACTGACTGCTGCGGTAGCCGAAAACTACCTGAATCTGACTCGCCCATCTGACGAGTCCTAATAGACCTTTCCAATGTAGTTGCCCTTTGAGCTGCTTCTTCCACTGTCTTACACATGAGTGGCACTATTACATTCTATAATTCTACCCTTAAACCCCGAATAAAGTACTCAACCATCATATTATTATCCGATACTACATAAGGCGCATATCGGCTAAGTGCCATAAACCTCATCTAATATTCTAAAACTGAAGAGTTACCTTGCTGGAGTGTCCGGAACTGCTCTCTCTTCACTTGCTGCACTTGAATCGGAAAGAATGTATCGTTAAATACATTAAGAAACTCCAGCCAAGTGATAGTCTCTTCTGTCCTTCCTGCGAAGGTGGTCTGCATCTTCAATCGCCACCATTCCAGTGCAAAGCCCCTCAACTGATAGGCAGCTAGAACAACTCTATCTGCTGCCGGACACCTCATGGTCGTAAAGACCCTCTCAATCTCATGGATCCAGTGTTCCGCTGTATCTGGATTCGGCCCTCCTGAATAAGTAGGCGGCTGCAATCTCAAAAACTTCTCAACTTGCATCACTAGTTCCTCTGCTACTAACACTGGCGGTGGTGGTGGCAAGGGTGCTACAAAAGGCACCTCCACTCCTGGCGGAACTGGAGCTATAGGTACAGTCTCTCCGTCCCCAGGTGGTATGGCAACCGGTGGTATCGGCGCCTGCTGATCCATCCTCATTCGAATATCGGTGAGGCTCTCCCAGATCCTCTCTATTATACGCTGAGTGTTCTCCTCTGGATCATCTCCTCCACCACCTCAATCTCTTCTATCTACCATTTCAAACTTCTACATAAACAAAACACCAAACAAAAACAAAACAACAAATCATTAAAAACCAAGGTCACTACCAACAGTGTACTACTACCGAAATAAGGCTATGTAACCTTCTAGTTCCCTTATATTAACACGGACCTTGCTCTGATACCAACTGTGACGGAACACCTCGTCCAAACCTGTTAAACTGATAACAACTTTGATCCGAGTCCGTCTCCCGCGAACGAGCCGGAGCCTCGCAAGGGATATCACACAACAGTCCGTGAAAATACAAAGGAACACACCATTCCATATATATATTTCACAAATTTACATAGCCATATTTCCACAAGACTGAAAGAAAGTACAAGAGCCTGGGGCATACCCCGAGGTATAACTGGTACAACTAAAGGAAAAAGAACTACTCTGCTAGATGCTGGCCTAGCTCCGCTGCGACGCAGCTTCGAACTAGACGACGGTAAGGAAACTCCTCCTCACCCTCACCTGTGGGGGGGGGGGGGGGGGGGGGGTAGGGGTGAGCCTCGCTAGTCACTGGCTCAGCAGGGAACTCCCCCAACACCGAGCAAACCCAAAATAGGTACGAAAGCAGTAAACTGCGCTAGCAATTTATAGAACAACTAAGCAGAATATTAAAGCTGTAAATGTACTCACTGTTTGCCGATTAAGTAAAGTAACTTTAATAAATAAACGGCAAAGCTCAAACAGGTGTATAAGCTAAAGTAGAGACTACCACATGTGAGCCACGTGAACTGGTTCGCGACACTAGTAACTGACTCGGACAAACAAACACAGGTATACCTCTCAGTCTCACAGCCACGAACGAAAGGTCCAGCTGCCACTCCACGAGAAAAGGTCAAGTAACTGTGGAGACCAACTAAACACCACCACCTGCGGACCACACGGTCGCAGGCCCATGCCTGGCACCTCTAGAGACCCTGGCCTGGGCCCTCTAGAGTGAGGCACTAGAAAAGGACTAGCTGGGGACCAGTGTCGACTACTGGTGTCCGTGCCCCCAACTAAGAGCGCGCCACAAGTAACTAGAAACAAACACAAGAGTCATTGTCCCATTGTCGTCTTTCTCTCAGCCGGATGTACAACTCAAACTAAGGAGTGAGGGTGTCCAGGTCAGACGACATAGACCTTGACGATACAGCACAAGTACCGGGACAAAGTCCCGAGCTAACAGCCTGGCTCACGAAGAACCTGGGGCACCCAACTGGAGAGGTAACCACGGTAGGCGTCGTACTACTTGCCACGTACACAAAACCTCGTGCACGTCACACACAAACCATGTGAAGTCTTGCACAAACCTCGTGCACTGGTTGTTCACCACACATGAACAACACGTAAACACCTAAAGAACTAGCTAGGGCTGTACCTTGTACGCTAGTCACAGAAACCTCATGCACCCAGTACACCACAGGTGCCAACATACTTCTCGTTATCTTTAAATATTTAATATAGCAACATTTAAATAAATGCATGCTGGTGGCAACATCGACTGCTGTCGATGAGATGTAAACGGCAAGATATCTGGCCGTCAATCTCCTAGCTGAAGAACCTGGCGTCAATCGATATTGACGCCAAGCTCCTTAGCTATCAGCTCTCACAGAAACCCTAGGCCAATTCCTTAGGTATTCTCGGCCCTAAAATCAGCGGAAAAACACAAGGAAACACTTCCTTTAACATGCATGCATCTTAATCAAACTGAAACTACAAGTTTCACTCGTTAAATTGCTCAAACCACTCATTGTCCCCACATGGAGTACCTTTACCCAAAAACATAATTAACATGCAGATTCATGCGTTCCAGATGCATTATCACAACAGAAGGAATTAAGAGGGGTCGTTCCCTACCTCAAGACGTACTTAAACCTCCTAAATCCTCCCGATTCGTACCAAACCCTCCGCGAGCTCCTACGGAGATTACACCTAGCTCCAGCGTTTCCTTGCCCGATTCGTCACCACCTCATGTTCCACGATCCTCCAACTAGCCTTCTGCAACCATTGGAAGCAGTGAGGCGTCAACCCTGTTGTCGTTTAGGGAACCGTCACAATAAATGTCCACAAAGCCCGTTAAGTTCTTAAAGTTGATGTCACCTTCGATGGACGCCAAACCAGTCAACGACCACACCTGGACGTCAACCCCTACTCAACTGCAGCAGGTCCTATCTTGTCTCAGGACCAAACCTGCGCGTACCACACATCCAAACCACATTGGCCTCACGATGGCCACCACAACCATTACACACATGATCCATAAGGATCCGAAAAACACGCGACGTTCGCAGGAGGAGGAGTTAGGTCAAGCTTGTTATTGGGTTAATGGGTTGAACGACGTGGTCCGTCACAAATTTCCCCTCTTTCTCTTGCTATTCTCTTCCATTACACAGCCTGCACTATTCAATTAAACTCTATTCCACTGAAATAAACAATCTCTATAAAATTCATTCTCTTTCATATACTCTTATTGTGACGACCCAACCAGCAAACTGGCCCAACAACCGCGCCAGTTGGTAGACTTCCCAGGAAGGTCACCCATCCTGGGACTACTCCCAACTGAGCACGCTTAACTTCAGAGTTCTTTTCCTGCTCGAGCTCTGAAAATGACTAGTCCGGGTTGTTGGTAGTAGCAAACTGGCCCAACAACCGTGCCAGTTGGTAGACTTCCCAGGAAGGTCACACATCCTGGGACTACTCCCAACTGAGCACGCTTAACTTCAGAGTTCTTTTCCTGCTCGAGCTCTAAAAATGACTAGTCCGGGTTGTTGGTAGTCTACTGATTTAGTCCATTTAACATATTCTTATATGGGGTGTTACACTTATTGTACTCTACTGTCACATCACTATTCTTATTCATTGAAACCATTACTACCATAACATAGTTACTGACACTGACAATTCTGTAATCCAAATGTAAATCTTGCCCGAAGCTTTGTTTCAATCACCCTTAACACATATGTTTCTTTACAAATCCTTGTCTACTAACACTAACATTCCTCATTCTTTCTCTTTCCTAAACCAACCGTCCTCTATCTCCTTTCATTCCACTCTCTTTATTGAAAATCTTAATCTCAAATTCTCAAAAGTTAAAACACCTTGCTTGACGCCTAATATGGTTTTGCTTAATCATAGAATCTTGCTCCAATACTGTTAACTCCACTTACCTTTCTAACCTTATACCATTACCTTGCCTTAACTGTTACAATACACTGAATATTTTTGCAAAATATCACAATTTTTTTCTACAACACTGCAACATATAACAAATGTTTCTGCTAACAACATCAAACTGCCATCCAAAACTGCCATCTACTTACTTATCGTTAATCCTTAACTAGTCTCAGAAGTCCCTTCCAGCTCAACCACCTTTTCACTTGCTCTTTCTTTAACCAACATTTCTCATTCCTGCACTTTTCACAATCCTGAACAAATCCTTCTAATACTGACAAACATTTCTAATCACAAAACACGCTTAGTCCCACTGCCACCAGTCACTGCTCTTCTACTTACTAATACCTCATTTAAAGTTGATCTAACCACTTAATCGTCTGAAATCTTTCATATCGCTAACCACATTATTAAACACAATTTCTCAATCCTTCACATCTGACAATTTCCAATACAACATTGCTCCACCATACTATTTCCACTGTAATTCTATCACATTGTTATCTCCATAACAAATTCCTTTTACACATATACACAACCATTGTCATATAACTATTTATGCTAATCCACTACTTCACTAAAAACATCTTCATCACATTTATCATATCTCTCTCAGAAAACAACTTTACATTTGTTGAACACCACAACTGAATTTATCAATTCCTTCTCAACTTTTGTTGCTTACCAAACCAATTCACAACAAACCACTAACACTACATAACACATGCACTTGATACATACTCAGAAAACACACGGGAAAATCACATGAAATCTCAAACTTACTACCAGCAGTGGACATTAAACCATGTCTTGGGACATTGTAACCTTCATGTCTTTTCATATTCTAACTGGACCATGCTCTGATACCAACTGTAGCAACCTTGGATATTTATGCCTAATAAGGCTCCATATCCAGACCCACCTCTCGCGAATAGACTGAAGTCTCGCAAGGGATAACTTACACACGTGTCTAGTAAGAATATAAAAGACAACCATAATAGTATAAGCTATAAGAAAGTACATGTATTCATACTCATTTACAACAAATTACACTGTGCTAATACATTATTACATGTCCAAGAGAAAAGGTACAACTACCTGGGGCATACCCCAAGGGAGCAAAGCTCACACAACAACAAACTACAACTCAGCTGGTGGTGGTACAAGTTTGCCACAACGCCACTGCAAGCCAAACACACTGCTAGCACCTGAAAAGAACTGTAGGGGAGTGAGCCTCAACAAGTCACAGGCTCAGTAGGGACCTCCCAAAAACACAAACAACCAATAACACAACGAAGGAACTGAGACCTCAACCACCAAGGGTCTCACTGGAAGCACTAACAGGAGAACCCCTGAAATAAAAATGTGCTAGCAATACATATAATTAAACTACATTTAAACATAGACACACTAGCTAACATAACTCACAGAAAATAAAGGAAATAATAGGACTAGTGCAGGAACACCAGTCCACCACACTAATCGAAACGAGTAACCACAAGCCACACAGGCCAACCACCAACGAAAGGTAACGAGATTGACAGTAAGGAGTCTGTCCACCACACACTAGAAAAATAAAACATACCAAAGAACTATCCACAAAAAGGTAAAAACACAACAAGTGGAAGGTCACACAACATGACCCCCACAGAGCACAGCTCCACAACAACACTTAAAACCGGCATACGATGTGCCACGACAACCAGCTACCCAAAAAGGGTACAGGTACCTGAAACCAACAGGTACCACAACATAACCACAATCACACAACTGCGCCACTAGCCTAGTAACACAACTAATGAATAGAAACTATAGCCGGTGAGTCACACTCACAACCACAACTACTAAAAACCCGAGTCGGTAGGAACGACGACACCATGAGGGTAAAGACTATTGGTTCATGATGCCAGTATCTAACCCGGACAACACCACACTAGAACCACCTCTCAGTCTCGCAGTCAAGGACAGAAGGTCCAACTGCAGCTCCAGAACCACACTGCATAACCAAAGAATTGTGGAGACCAACCAACACCACTCTGCAGCAACACAAGCTACAAACCCACATCTGACACACCTCTACGGGTTTCGGGGCCCGTAGAGTGAGGCAAGTGGAAACACGGGACTAGCTGGGGACTAGTACGTCTACTGGTGTCTGTCCCCCAACCACGAGCGTGCTACAAGTGACCTAATAGAGAACACTCACACACCACAAATTGCTACCCCACTGTCGTCTTTCCCTCATCCGAACAAGCTACTCAACAAACAAACGAGTGAGGGTGTCTAGGAAGACGACACATACCTCTACAGTACACACAGTACCGGGACAAATTCCGAGGACAACGTGCCTGGCTCATAAAGAACCTGAGGTACCCGACTAGAGAGACATTCCGAAATAGGCGTTGGACCACCAAACTTAGCAGACACACAAGCCACACCTAATCCTTAACATATTCATAAAACATGTATTTATAAACCACAATATTTCACATGCTATAATTGCTTGTCATCATCATATGACCTCCATTGCATCTACACAACCATACAATTACTATACACATAAACCACATAGTCCTAATATAATGGCATAATTAACATGATTAACAGAACTATATACAAATACCATCGTTAAACACATAAGACACATAAACCATTACATGCTGAACACCATTACACGAGAAACATAAATGACTAACTAATCACAATCTAAACCATCATGCTTTAATACCATTAAATATGCTTAAACATCTTAAAGCATCATTAAATAACCAAGGCTAGGCCTAGACTGTAACGTCGCGTGTTTTTCGGATCTTCGTGGATCCTTGCTTAGCGGGTCTGGTGGCCAGTGTGTGGCCCATTAGCCTGTGTTTCAGGCATTTTGTAGGTTGTGAGGCTTTGTGGGTCGGTAGATTGGGCCCAAAGTGCTCACAGATTTTCTTCCTGTGAACGCGATAAGGGTGTGCGTCGCGTTCTGAACGCGACGACCCTGGTGGTCGCGTTCCTGTTGCCACTATTTTGGGTTGTCGTCTGCATGCGCGCCGCATGTCACACGCTGGGCAGCCATGCTGATGTCAACAGTGGGAAGGCGACGGCCTCCTACGTCGCGTTTAGGTCACGACGTAGCGCTACGTCGCGTTCCCAACCGCTGTGTGTTTTTAAGAAGGTTTGGTCGAACAGAGCTTTCACAAGCTCTGCTCGACCAAGGGGAGGCTGGTGCGGTGGTTTTCCAGGTGACTCGAGGTTCTGGTGGAATTTTTGGCGCGCTCTCGTTGCAAGGACATCGCGTGGAGCGGGGGAGACGCCGTACCGTGGATGGTTTTCGCGTTCTTCATGAAGGTAGGGAGAATCCACCTTGCCTTGTTGTGTGGATTGCATGAAATGCATGTATGATTGGTTTTTGGTATTAAGAACAGTAGATACCATGTTAGGGTATCCATTAAAGCATGAAAAATGAGAATTAACCGTGATTTGTGTGGTTGGGGTGGTGATCCGGGAAGAAGATCTCGGGTTAGGGTTTTCGCTTGTGAAGGCGACAGACCCTCCCGTCGCGACCAGGTCGCGACAGGCCGACCCATCGCGTTAAGGTTTCCTAACGCGACATATCGGGGTGTTGCGTTCTAAAGGCGACATTACCCCATGTCGCGACCTCAGCCGAGAGGTTCTGTGTGCATGGTCTAAATGGTGCGATTATCCGATTATCGGTGTTTTACGTACATGGCTAGCGTGAGTAGTCCAATGGCACCTGTAATGCTCTTTAAGCTCGCTTGTTGGCGTGCTGTTTGTGCCATGAACGTGTGGTTTACGTGATTGATGTACCGTGTGCATGGTTTGCATGGTTTGCATGGTGTTATAAAGGTTGGTTTGTGGTAGCTGGGTGGTGAGGTTTCCATGTGAACCTAGCCCTAGCTTTCTAATGTCTGTTATAGGCTAAGTAAGATGGTTAATTAGTAAAGTATAAGTATGGTTATCAAGTGGTTACCGTGTATTGAGTTTAATGTGGCGATGGAGGTCACCTCGCGACCAATGACAAGCCAAGTTATTATCGATTGGTGTGATTTATGTAAGTGTCTGTGTGGGTTAGCTTGTGGGTCTCGGAGTGACTAGGACAAGCTATTCCTCACACTTATATCATGGTTTGTAATAAAGATAATATAAATAAATATGTGATGTGGTTTGTGTGTTGTGAGTGTGGTGGTCCGGCGCCTATTCCGGAATGCCTCTTCAGTTGGGTGCCCCAGGTTTTGTGTGAGCCAAGCACGTGAGTGCTCGGGGCATGTCCCAGTACTGTGTGTGTACCGTCGAGGTCTGTGTCGTCTGTCCTGGACACCCTCACTCCTGTGTTTGAGTTGTATGTCCGGTGGAGGGAAAGACGACTGGGGACAGCGACTTGTGTTTGTGGGTGTGCAGTCGCTTGTAGCGTGCTCGTGGTTGGGGGTACGGACACCAGTGGACATACTGGTCCCCAGCTAGTCCTGTGTTTCATGTGCCTCACTTTAGGGAGCTCGGGCCAGAGTCCCTAAGGGTGCCAGGCATGGGCCTGCAGGGTGTGTGACCTGTAGGTTGTGGTGTTGGTTGGTCTCCACTATTTTTGGCTTTACTGTGGTTGTGGAGCGGCAGTTGGACCTTCCGTCCTTGACTGCGAGACTGAGAGGTAGTTCTTGTGTTGTGTTGTCCAGGTTGGATACTGGCGTCATGAACCAGTAGTCCGTTCTCGTGTGGTGGCGTCGTTCCTTCCGACTCGTGCTTTACCTGTGGTATAGGTTTGTGAGTGTTGACTCACCGTTGTGGTTTGACTAGTTGTGGTGTGCCCTGGTGGTGGCACAGTTGTGTTTGTGGTTCTGTGGTGGTACCTCACGGAAGTAGGTACTTGTACCCTTTGTGGGTATCCGTTCTCATGGTACACTGAGTACTAGCCTTTTCAGGTATTGAAGTGGAGCTATGCTTTATGGAGGTTGTGTTGTAGGACCTTCCACTTGCTGTAATGCACCCTTGTGAGGGTAGCTTTCCATTGTATTATGATTTTGGGGTATGGCAGACTAGCTTCTGGTTAGTAGTCTTGTTACCCTTGCATTTGAGGTTTCAGTGTTGGTACCTAGTGATAGTAGGTACCTGAACCCCTTGGGGGTTGGCTTTGTGTTGTGGTACGTTGTGTACCAGCCTTTCAAGTGTTGCGATGAACTGGTGTTGTTGTGGAGGTCGTGAGGTTTGACCTTCCACACGTGTTGTGTACCCTGTTTAAGGTACATTTCCGATTGTGATTCCAATGTGTGCTGGACTTGGCATGTTGATGACAGTTCAGTTACCCTGTGTGGGTAGCTTGCCTGTGAAGCTTGTAACTGAGGCAATGGTTTGCCTGTGAGACTTGGAGCCTGGGCAGTGGTTTGCCAATGAGGCTTGAGGTTGAGGTATTCCTAGTGATTGGGCGGACTAGTAGTGTTGCGCTAGTCCTATTGTTACCTCTTACTTTCCGAGGTTTACGTTAATTGATATGTTTATGTTAATTGTTGATTAATTATGGTTTAAGTAAGTAGAATGTGGTTGGCTATTTGTGTGGCCAGTGAGACCCTTCGAGGTTAAGGTCTCTTCTGTTTAGTTGTTGTGATTTTTGGGTGGTCCCTACTGAGCCTGTGACTTGTTGAGGCTCACTCCCCTACAATTCCTTTCAGGGCTTGCCGTGTGTTTGGCTTGCAGCAGCGTTGTGGCAGACTTGTACCACCAGCAGTAGTGTAGTTGTTAGTGTTGTGTGAGCTTGTGCTCCCTCAGGGTATGCCCCAGGTAGTTGTACTTTTTAATTGGACATGCAATAATATAATGGGACAGTTGTACAAATATGTGAACAGATATGAGCACATGTACTTTCTTGTGTCTTATACTATTGTGGTTTGTCTTTTATATTCTTACTGGACACGTGTGTGAGCTATCTCTTGAGAGACTTCGGTCCGATCGTGGGAGACGGATCTGGATGTGGACCCTTATTGGGTATGGATATCCATGGTCCGTTACAGTTGGTATCAGAGCAATGGTCCAGTTAGAATATGAAAAGACATTGAGAGTACAATGTCCCAATACATGGATTAATGTCCACCGCTGGTTGTAAGCCTGCAGTTTTATGTTGGTTAAAGTGGTATTTATCTGAGTCTTTATTCTGTAAAACGTATTTATGTGTTGAGAATTTGGCAGCCGTTAGCAGTTGTTAAAAGTTGATGTGAATAAAGGTGGTATAATCTGTGTGATTATACCAGTGTTCTAGTTTGTGATAGAAAGGTATGGTTGTTAAAGATTCACAGTTAAAGAAATTGAGGAGATTAATAAGTTTAGATATGGAATACAGTAAGTGAGTTTTAGTGAGATACAGAGTTAATATAGACAGGTATATGGTAATGAAGTGATGAGGAATAGATCAGTGTGTGTCAGAAATGATTAAATGTGCAGATTATAGTTGAGAAGCTCAGTAGAGGTATTGTGGCATTAGAGATCTGAGTCAGATGATATCAAGAAATAGTATGAATGATAATGTGATTAGTGTTATGAACAGCTTAGCATGATTAAGTAAGGCAGATCAGCTTTAAAAGAGGTATTAGTACATAGAAGAGCAGTGATTTATGACAGATAAATTAAGTGTGCCTGAGATTAGAAATTTGAGAAAGGTGTTGTTATGAATAATGATGATAATAGGAAGTTTGATATGAGGATTCATATAAATATGTACAGAAAGGATTAGTTGAATAAAGAGAGAGAGAAAAGAAGAATCAGTGTGAAGTTAGATTTTTTGAGAATTGCATAAGAGAAATATTTAGTTGATGAATGGCAGATTATGAGAATTCTTTAGAAAGAGTTATTAAAGATTGTTGTGCTAAAGAGAAGATCAGTGAAAGTTAGTAATTAAGAGCAGTTTGAGAAAAATCAAAGTTAAAGTTAAGTATATTGAAATGAGTTTAAGCTAAGTGAAATAGAATGGAAAGAGGTGTATCAATGGAAAAGTAGTTAAGAAATATTGAGTTGAGAGAAGCAGTAAGACAGATTGTGATATTTATGATATTGGGAAAAGAGCATTAATGGAATAAGGGAAGCAGATAGAGCAAGTTGTTATATTTAAGGAGATTGGTATTCAAATTTGAGTTTTTGCTGTATTTTAAAGAAAGAAGACTAGATACCATAAAGATTTATAGTATGAATGGTACAGTAAGATTAGTTAGACAGCAGAATGAATAAGAGAAATATTTACAGAAAAGTTGTTATGATTAAAATGATTGGCAGTTTAGATAAAGAAGAAATATGGATCAGAAAAAGGAAGAATTTAGCAAATGATGAAGTGAATAAGATCAGATGAGTCAGGAAATGTTCAGTCAGAGTTTGCATATCGGTGCAAAGAAAATGATTTAATTGAGCAAAAATGGATTGTCATAAAGATATTCCAGAGTTAAGTACAGGAGCAGGAGCAGATTAATTAAAGAATATTTGGAAAGGTTATGTAACAAAATTATGAGATTAGTCAGAAAATATCAGTAAAGAAAAAAAAGGTATATAAAGAGCACAACATGTCAATAGCGGTTTAGCAGATCAAAAATTGCAGTAATTTTTTTAGTACAAATTAATTGAATAAGATGATTTGAAAAGCAGTTAAAGTTAGAAATGAATTCACTTGAAGTCAAAAGAAAGTAATTGAAAGCAATAATGCGAACAGAAATTATGAAATATTTTGCAAAGTGTCCAGTGTGATCAGAGTAGCGCAGCGAAAGCAAGGAAGATTTAATATTCACAGATTGTACAAGGTTTGCTTGAATAAGGAAAAAGTGTAAAGTTTTGCGCAGTGGAATAAAGGAACAGAGGTTATTATGGTTTTTAATCAGAGCTGATTTAAGCGGAATGAGCAGAATAATATGAAAATATAGGATATTTAAATATGGTGATTGGTTTTCTTTGAAAAGTTGGCAGTTGCGAGTGTAAATAGATGAGGCAGGATAACAGCAAGCAGTGATAAATAGAAAAATAAAAGGGCACCGAAAAATCCAAGAATTTAGAAAGATTATGGCATGGAAAAGTATTACAGCGTAAGATATTCGAGAAAGGTGAAGCAGTCTCGAAAGAAATGTTGCAAACATAGCAGGAAAAATGTGGAAGCAGGTTGAGTCTAAAGAGAAATCGCCAACAGCAAGGTAGAATCGCCTGCAGTTGAAAGGTAAAGAAAGAGTAGAATATAGTAATCGGGCAGTGCATCTATAAAATGGATTAAAGAAAAAGGAAAGCAGAGCAAGTACAGAAATGAATAGATTGAATCAGTTTTTCAGTCAGTGCAAGATGGTATGAAAAGGCAAGTATAATAGAAGAGTATCCTACTTGTTCTGTGTATGGTTTTGTTTCCTTTTAGGTGATAATCCGGCTTACTATGGTTTGTTTTGAATGTCGAGGACGACATTCCTTTTTAGGTGATAATAATGTAACGTTGCGCATTTTCAGATCTTCGTGGATCTTGCTTGGTGGGTCTGGTGGCCAGTGTGTGGCCCATTAGCCTGTGTTTAGGCGTTTTTGTAGGTTGTGAGGCTTTGTGGGCCGGTAGATTGGGCCCAAAGTGCTCACAGGTTTTCTGCCTGTGAACACGACAAGGTGTGCATCGCATTTTGAACCCGACGGCCCTAGTGGTCGCGTTCCTGTTGCCACTATTTTAGGTTGTCGTCTGCATACGCACCGCATGTCGCACGCTGGGCGGCCATGCTAACGTCAACAGTGGGAAGGTGACGGCTCCTATGTCGCGTTCAGGTCGCGACATAAGGCTACGTCGCGTTCCCAACTACTGTGCATTTTTAAGAAGGTTTGGACGAACAGAGCTTTCACAAGCTCTGCTCGACCAAGGGGAGGCTGATGCGGCGGTTTTCCAGGCGACTCGAGGTTCTGGTGGAATTTTTGGCGCGCCTCTCGCGCGAGGACGTCGCGTGGAGTGGGGGAGACGCCGTACCGTGGATGGTTTTCGCGTTCTTCATGAAGGTAGGGAGAATCCACCTTGCCTTGTTGTGTGGATTGCATGAAATGCATGTATGATTGGTTTTTGGTATTAAGAACAGTAGATACCATGTTAGGGTATCCATTAAAGCATGAAAAATGAGAATTAACTGTGATTTGTGTGGCTTGGGGTGGTGATCCGGGAAGAAGATCCTGGGTTAGGGTTTTTGCCTGTGAAGGCGACAGACCCTCCCGTCGCGACCAGGTCGCGACAGGCCGACCTGTCGTGTTAAGGTTTCCTAACGTGACATATCGGGGTATCGGGTTCTGAAGGCGACATTACCCCATGTCACGACCTCAGCCGAGAGGTCCTGTGTACATGGTCTAAATGGTGTGATTATCTGATTATCGGATTTTTTACGTACATGGCTAGCGTAAGTAGTGCATTGGCACATGTAACGCTCTTTAAGCTCGCTTGTTGGCGTGTTGTTTGTGCCATGAACATGTGGTTTACATGATTGATGTACCGTGTGCATGGTTTGCATGGTTTGAATGGTGTTATAAAGGTTGGTTTGTGGTAGCTGGGCGGTGAGGTTTCCGTGTGAACCTAGCCCTAGCTTTCTAATGTATGTTATAGGCTAAGTAAGATAATTAATTAGTAAAGTATAAGTATGGTTATCAAGTGGTTACCGTGTATTGAGTTTAATGTGGCGATGGAGGTCACCTCGTGACCAATGACAAGCCAAGTATTATCGATTGGTGTGATTTATGTAAGTGTCTGTGTGGGTTAGCTTGTGGGTCTCGGAGTGACCAGGACAAGCTATTCCTCACACTTATATCGTGGTTTGTAATAAAGATAATATAAATAAATATGCGACGTGGTTTGTGTGTTTCCGAGTGTGGTGGTTCGGCGCCTATTCCATAATGCCTCTTCAGTTAGGTGCCCCAGATTTTGTGTGAGCTAGGCACGTGAGTGCTCGGGGCATGTCTCGATACTGTGTGTGTACCGTCGAGGTCTGTGTCGTCTGTCCTGGACACCCACACTCATGTGTTTGAGTTGTACGTCCGGATGAGGGAAAGACGACTGGGGGCAGCGACTTGTATTTGTGGGTGTGCAGTCGCTTTTAGTGTGCTCATGGTTGGGCGTACAGACACCAGTAGACGTACTGGTCCCCAGCGAGTCCTGTGTTTCCAGTGCCACACTTTAGGGAGCTTGGGCCAGAGTCCCTAAGGGTGCCAGGCATGGGCCTGCAGGGTGTGTGACCTGTAGGTTGTGGTGTTGGTTGGTCTCCACTGTTTTTGGCTTTACTGTGGTTGTGGAGCGGCAGTTGGACCTTCCGTCCTTGACTGCGAGACTGAGAGGTAGTTCTTGTGTTGTGTTGTCCGGGTTGGATACTGGCGTCATGAACCAATAGTCTGTTTCCATGTGGTGGCGTCGTTCCTTCCGACTCGTGCTTTACCTGTGGTATAGGTTTGTGAGTGTTGACTCACCGTTGTGGTTTGACTAGTTGTGGTGTGCCCTGGTGGTGGCACAGTTGTGTTTGTGGTTCTGTGGTGGTACCTCGCGGAGGTAGGTACTTGTACCCTTTGTGGGTATCCGTTTCTCGTGGTACACTGAGTACTAGCCTTTTCAGGTATTGAAGTGGAGCTGTGCTTTATGGAGGTTGTGTTGTAGGACCTTCCACTTGCTGTAATGCACCCTTGTGAGAGTATCTTTTCGTTGTATTGTGATTTTGGGGTATGGCGGACTAGCTTCTGGTTAGCAATCCTGTTACCCTTGCGTTTGAGGTTTCAGTGTTGGTACCTAGTGATAGTAGGTACCTGAACCCCTTGGGGATTGGCTTTGTGTTGTGGCACGTTGTGTACCAGCCTTTCAAGTGTTGCGATGAACTGGTGTTTTTGTGGAGGTCGTGAGGTGTGACCTTCCAGACGTGTTGTGTACCCTGTTTAAGGTACATTTCCGATTGTGATTCCAATGTGTGCTGGACTTGGCATGTTGATGCCAGTTCGGTTACCCTGCGTGGGTAGCTTGCCTGTGAAGCTTGTAGCCGAGGCAATAGCTTGCTGTGACACTTGGAGTCTGGGCAGTGGTTTGCCAATGAGGCTTGAGGTTTAGAAACTCCCAGCTTTACCCCCTCACTGCTCTCAATGTCTCTCAGGCCAGATCAGGTCAACCTCCTCTGTCTGCTACAGAATTCTTAGACCTGAACTCTATTCATCTTGTTCGAGACCCCTATGAAACCTGGGTTGATAGATACAAGGTGTATATGGCTATGAAAAAGGAACTGCAGCAGCATCAGATATTCCACCCAATCACCATAGATAAGTTCCTCCAGCATGCCAGCTTTGGCACCTCTACCTCTACAAAGCATCTCTTGGCCGGAATGAGTATGACACCTTCATTGAAGCATAGAGGCAGTTGCACATCAAGAGGATGGCTCCTGTTATGGGACCTTCCTACTCCATAGTTTATGGTGCCTTTCAAAGTCATTTCGAAGAGCAGGAGCGCAAGGCTGGCCATCATTTCTCGCCATACCTCTCTTTTGTCCCCTACTCACTACCTTCATGTACCTTCTCAGTGATTTAATGAAAAATTGTCTCTTTCCTGGCTCCCATTTATCTTATGATATTTCTTT
>JACBKR010002806.1:0-33145 GCA_014218235.1 Colocasia esculenta | reverse complement strand
CAATGGGGCGGCGATGGATGAAAATCCCTCAATAAATCACCGATAGTAACCAGCCAAACCAAGAAAACTACGAATCTCCGAAGGGGTCTTGGGAGTTTCCCAATCCATAACTGCATGGACCTTTACTGGATCAACTGCTACACCAGCACCGGAGATAACATGCCCGAGGAAATGAACCTCGTGCAACCAGAAATCACACTTGCTGAATTTATCATACAGCCTGTGCTCACGAAGGACCTCTAACACTACCCTCAAATGCTGACGGTGTGTGGCCTCATCCGGAGAGTAGACCAACACATCATCAATAAACACCACAACAAAGCTATCTAAATAAGGCCTAAAAACTCGGTTCATGAGATCCATGAACGCTGCAGGGGCGTTGGTCAATCCGAAAGGAAGAACCAAAAACTCATAATGTCCATAACGGGATCTGAATGCCGTCTTGGACACATCCTCACTCCGAATCCTCAGCTGATGATAACCCGATCGCAAATCAATCTTAGAAAAGACTGATGCATCTTGCAACTAGTCAAACAAATCATCAATACGAGGTAAGGGATACATGTTCTTCACTGTCACTTGGTTTAGCTTCATGTAATCAATGCATAACCTAAGTGACCCGTCTTTCTTCTTGACGAATGATACAGGTGCGCCTCAAGGGGAAACACTAGGGCGAATAAATCCCTTATCTAGCAATTCTTGCAACTGCCTTCTCAACTCAGCTAACTCCGCAGGTGCCATCCGATATGGAGCTTTCGAGATAGGAGAGGTGCCCGGAAGCAACTCTATAGTGAACTCTATCTCTCTATCCGGTGGCAATCCAGAAAAATCGTCGGGAAAGACATCTGGAAAATCCTGCACTACCTCGATCTCTGCAAGAGTAGGTGACTCATCAGCCTCAAGTACTAACACCACGCTGGCAAGAAAAGCGTCACAACCCTTGTTCACCATGCGCATCGCCTTCATGGCAGAGATGACTAACTTTCCCGCCACGTTCCTTGGCAAGGGATGAGAAAACTCGTCCTCACCAAGAATGCGGAAAACGAACCTCTTCCGACGATAATCTTCTAACGCATAGTGCTCCTTTAGCCAATCCAGACCAAGAATAGCATCAAAGTCCTTCATCTTTAGCAAGAAGAAACACCCTTCTAGGACTCTATCCTCAATGCACATAGGTAACGATGGAATACACTTCCTAGTCGATACCGTACCCGCAGGGGTGTGCACAGACAAAGGGACTTCTAAATCCTCAGATTCTACGCCTGACTCTAGAGCTAACTGCCTAGTGAACCGCTCGGAAATGAACGAGTGAGTGGCACCCGTATCAAACAAAACCCGAGCGTGCACACCTAGAAGTAAAACCATACCTTCGGTGACATGCTCCGCCTGCTCGGCGTCCTCTCGTACTAAAGCAAACACTCGAGCTGGGGCTCGAGGCCTTCCTGGTCTTCCCGTAGCTGGCGCTGCTGCCGCTACCACTGCTGGGGCTGGCGCTCCGCGCTGGACTTCCTGCTAAAGTCTCGGACAATCTTTGATCTTGTGGTCGCTGCTCCCGCACTTCAAACATCTACCCGCTACCAACCAACACTCGAAACCACCGTGTCTCTTCCCACAGTGGGGACACTCTTTCTTCACACCAGGGGAACGTACGAAAGGTATCTGAGTACTGCCGACTGCTACTGATCGCTGCTGTGTCTGGTACACCACTTTCTTCTTGTCCTGTCGCTGGAACGTAGCTGCAGGTCTCTTCTGCGAAGCCTTCTTCTCTTCAAGGTATTGCTCCATCTCACCCTCCTGCCTACAGGCAGCGCTAAGGGCCTCGTCCAAAGTACAATGGTCGAACGCCACCAGCCTCGTCCTCAGTGATGGCTTCAGGCCCATCACGAACTTCTTTTCTTTCCTGCGCTCATCTGTCATGATATGAGGTGCATATTTAGATAATTCTGCAAACCTTGCCTCATACTCTAGCATGGTCATGGAGCCTTGAGTCAAAGAGAGGAACTCCTGCTCCATCCGATCTTGAATATGCTCGGGGACGAATTTGGCCCGAAAGAGCCTCACGAACTCGTCCCAAACAACATCAACCGCGCCATCCTCAAACTGTGTGCGTAGTAATGAAGCCCACCACACATCAGCTCTCTCCTGCAGTACACCGTTCATAAGCACCATCTAAACAAATCTAACTTAACAGAACATACTACATGCAAAACTAACACATACCTGAAGCATATAGGTGGCTAAAGTAACCTTATCCTCATCCGCACACCTAATAGCTCGGAAGATCTTTTCAATCTCCCTCATCCAACTCTCAGCTAGTAATAGATCGCTCTCCCCTTTAAAAGAGGGTGGCAGCATCCTCTTGAATCTTTCCATGATGGAAGGTCCACCATGGTCCTGAGCTGGAACTTGAGCCTGCTACATCCAACAACAATTAATACACAATAAACATGAAATCATGCAATTTAAATAAAACAGGCTGCTAGTTGTTTCATTATTCTAACCTTAGCCTCCAACCGAGCTTGGAGTGCAGCCTGGGTGTGGGCCTGCGTCTGCATGGCCTGCACTAGACCCTGCATAAACACTCCATAATCCACAGGCGGCGGTGGGGGAAGTACAGGACCCTGAGGTGACGGGGCCTGCTGCTCCGCCCGCTCCTCTCGCCTCGGCTCATCATCACGAGTTGACACACTGCCACGCCTACCTCTCGAAGCCATGGCTGAAATAAAATTCAGCCACCATTAGAGCTAGGTTATTAAATTTTCTAACAATTTTCTTATCTATTTTTCATTCATTATTAATCAATTCTACATATGTGGACATTCCTATGTAGGCTTAGCATGTAATGATGATGATGACCTATGTATATTCATGTGCAATCTCAACCGGTCGCTCTGATACCAATCCCTGTGACGACCCTTCAGGCGGAACATCTCGACCAAGCCCGTTAAACCAATAACGTACTTGATCCGAGTCCGCCTCCCGCGAACGGGCCGAAGCCTCGCAAGGGATACCAAACCACAGTCAGTGTAAACACAAAGGAACACACCATTTCATAAATAAATTTCACAAGTTTACATAGCCATATTTCCACAAAACTGAAAGAAAGTACAAGAGCCTGGGGCGTACCCCGAGGTGCAACTGAAGAAAATAAACAAACTAGCTACACTACACTGTTGGAGCTGCTACTACATAGCTGGAGGTACTGACCCTGCACCGCTACGACGCGGCTCCGAACTGGACGACGGTCGAGAAATGTCCTCCTCGCTCTCACCTGTGGGGGTAGGGGTGAGCCTCGCTAGTCACTGGCTCAATAGGGAACTCCCCCAAAACCGAGCAAACCAAAACCACAGGTACAAAAGCAGTAAACAGTACCAAAAATTTATAGAACAGCTAAGCAGGATATAATAGCTGTAAAAGTACTCACCGTCTGCCGACTACGAAAAACAACTGTACTAATTAAACGGCAAACCAGTACAAGTGTACAAGCTAAAGTAGAGACAGCCAAACACGAGTGACGTGAACTGGTTCGCGACACCAGAGACCGACTCGGACAAGCTAACACAGGTCTACCTCGCAGTCTCGCAGCCACGGACGAAAGGTCCAGCTGCCGCTCCACGTGAAAAGGTCAAGCAACTGTGGAGACCAACTAAACACCACCACCTGTGGACCACACAGTCGCAGGCCCATGCCTGGCACCTCTGAAGACCCTGGCCTGGGCCCTCTAGAGTGAGGCACTGGAAAAGGACTAGCTGGGGACCAGTGTCGACTACTGGTGTCCGTACCCCCAACTACGAGCGCGCTACAAGTGACTAAAGACAAACATAAGTGTCACTGTCCTACTGTCGTCTTTCCCTCAACCGGACGTACAACTCGAACACAAGAGTGAGGGTGACCAGGTCAGACGGCACAGACCTCGACAGTACAACACAAGTATCAGGACAAATCCCCGAGCTAACAGCCTGGCTCACAAAGAACCTGGGGCACCCAACTGGAGAGGTAACCACGGTAGGCGTCGTACTACTCGCCACGTACACAAAACCACTTGCACGTCACACACAAACCACGTGAAACATCACGTAAACCTCAGGTAACAACAGTCCACTACACGCGAACCCAACTGGACTTGCGTGAACAACACGCAGCCTCGAAAGTGAGTAACAATCAGCATACCCCGTATGCTAAACACCGAAACCATGTGCACTCAGTGCACCACAGGTGCCAACGCACCATTCATTATCGAAAAATACCATAATCAGCCATTTCCACTTATACACATGTTGGCGGCAACATCGACTGCCGCTTATGGGAAGTAGACGGCAAGGGATATGGCCGTCTGTATCCCGGCTGATGAACTTGGCGACAGTCGATGTTGACGCCAAGATCTTCAGCCTCTGCTCCTACAGAAACCCTAAATCGTTTCTACAGGAATTACAACCATCAAAACAACGAGGAAACATAAAGAAACTCTTTCCCAAGTCAAGCATGCATCATTTAAGATTAAAACTACATGATTAACTATCAAATTCCATCAAACCACCCTTAAAACCCCGCATGAAGAACCTTTACCCAAAAACTCAATTACAGGCTTTTACGTGTTTCCTATGCATGTTTTAACGATTTATAAACTCTAATGGGATCGTCTCCTACCTCTGAACACGCTTAAAAACACCTAAAGATCCCTGGTTCACGCCGAGTCCTCCGCGAGCTCCGACGGCAATTACACCACGCCTCGGCGTTTCCTCGTCCGATTAACAACGCCACATGTTCCACGATCTCCCAATTATCCTTTTACAGCTCTTAGAAGCATTGGGGAAGCAAGAGACATGAAATCCAGGCAAGGGAGAGAGAGAACAGGGTGGAAAACTAGCCCTCCGGTGACCCTATAACCTGCAGATTGCACAGGTTGGCGTCAACCCCTCTGCCGCTTAGGGCAACCACCACCACAAACGTCCATATCTTATGCCGTTAAGTTCATGCAGTCAACGGCAACTTACCTGGACGCCAACAAGTCAACGGCCACACCTGGCCACCAACTCCTACTCAACTGCAGCAGGTCCTATTTCATTTTGGGACCTAACCTGCACCACACCTGCACACACCACGCGTCTACACCACACTGGCCTCACAATGGCCACCACAACCATAACACACACGATCCAAAAGGATCCAAAAACGCGCGACGTTACATTACTATCATCTAAAAAGAAAATTTCGACCTCGAAATTCATAACACAATTCAAACTTAAACATTCATACATTTACAAGTACTATCATTTAAAAAGAAATACAAAAGCTTATTACAAAAGCTTATTCAAACAAATAAGGATACCCTTTAGCCATTTCCTCGGCTAACTCCTAGGTATCCTCACCGCCCAACCTATTTTCCCATCTCACTTTAACCAACTCGATTTCTTTATTTCTCAGCTTCTTTATCTTTCGATCTGTAATTTGCACTGGATACTCTGGCATAGTCATATCCAGCCTTAGGTCACCACCTTGATATCTGATTATCTGAGCTGGATCTTCAATACACTTTCTTAACATAGAAACATGAAATATATCATGAACGCCCGCAAAATCTGCTGGCAAATCCAGCCTATAAGCTGTTTCTCAAATTCTCTCAATCACTTGGAAAGGTCCCACATACATTGGACTCAAATTTCCAGTTTTACCAAATCTCATAATACCTTTACTCGGGGAAACTTTTAAGAAAACAAAATCTCCCACTTCAAATTGAAGTGGTCTCCTCCGGATATCTGCATAACTCTTTTGCCTGCTTTGAGCTGCCTACAATTTTTCCTTAATAAGCTTTACTACTTCTGTGGTTTGCTGAATTAATTCAGGACCCACTAATTGCCTTTCTCCCACTTCATGCCAGTTCAATGGGGTTCTACATGGCCTTCCATATAAAGCTTCATACGGTGCCATCCCAAGACTGGTATGATAACTATTATTGTAGGCAAACTCAACCATTCCCAAATGATGCTCCCAGCTACCTCCCCAAACTAAACAACAAGCTCGCAGCATATCTTCAATCGTATGAATAATCCTCTTTGTCTGACCATCTGTCTGGGGATGATAAGCGGAGCTATATCTTAGCTCAGTACCAATTACTTTCTGCAGACTTCTCCAAAAACCAAAAGTAAATCTTGGATCTCTATCAGACACAATAGTTTTTGGAATACCATACAATGGAACAATCCTTTCAACATAAACCATTGCTAATCTGTCCACTGTCCAAGACATACTTACTGCCACTAATCTGCACACCTTAGTCAATCTATCAACAAATACTCATATTCCATTATGCCCGAAATTCGATCTTGGTAAACCTGCTACAAAGTCCATAGCAATATCATCCCATTTCCACAGTGGAATGGGTAACGGTTGCAATAGACCTCCAGGCTTCTGATGTTCTGCTTTAATCTGTTGACAGATAGCACACCTTGCAACAAACTCTGCTATTTCCTTTTTCATAAGAGGCCACCAAAAATGCTTCCTCAATTCATGGTACATTTTAGTACTACCCGGATGGATAGTGTACCTGGATTTATGAGCCTCTTCCAACACTCTCTGTGTAGTACCCCGAAAAATCCATTAATTAAAAATTATGGATAAATTGAAATTTTATCAATAATAAATTCAATTAGTTAAAAAGGTACGCATCATTATCACATGCATATAAACCTATATAAAAATTTCGTAAAAATAATAATTATACTTTAAGTAATATTCTCTAATGACCCATCATGAAATTTGAGCATAGAAAAATCGTTGGACTTAGTTTAAGAAGTTATGCGACTTATTAGCGTATTAAGGAATGAGTCGAAGAATCTATTATTTTATGATCCAAAGTAGATTATAAATTAAAATGAACATGTGGGTAGACTTTAATAATATGGGATGATAGCCCATTATGATATTTGGACCATGGACAATCTTGGCCCATGAATAAATTCTCTAATAAAAGGATAATTAAAAATCTAATAAGTAAAGTAAGTACATGGGTTGTACAATTAAGCTCACATGAGTTATTGGACCAAGAGTAAGAGCCCAAATGATGAAGGTTAGAAATATTGTCATGAATAATATTTAATTGAAATAAAAATATGAAATTACTTGAATAAGTGTGATAAATAGATTTACATAAGGATAATGGTGAATAATTAGAATTAAATCTATACCCATTAAGTCAAATTAGTAATGAGTTTTACTAATGGTCCTAGCATAAATTTTGGGCCCATTATGAATAGTTCATCATGAGATGAGAGTTAAATAAGAAATTCGTACCTAAAATATTAATAAATAGAAAATGGTTAAGATAATGAGTATTTTAACTCTTAATCATCTTAGAAAGAGTTCTAAACCTAGTATAACTCAATATGACTCTATCCTAATCTAAAATTGAGATTTAGATGAGAGACAATTGAATTAAATATAAGAGACCCATATTAAATAGGGAAATTCGTAACTATATTATCTCTTAATAAAAAGGGGTCATTAAAGCACTAATATGACTCATATATCTTAATAAGAGTCCTAATCCTATCCTAAACCATTACCCACGAAATTAGACCTCTCCCTTACCCAATTAGATAGATATAGCAAGAAATATATGTGATAATTATGGAAATTCGTAATTAAATGAGGAGGAAAGAGTTTTAGGTGATTTAGAACTCTACAAGCCATCAAAACACCCCCCATTTGACCTTAGCACCCCATAATTTCGTGCTAAGACTCTTGGAGAGGAGAGGAGAAGATCTGGACAAAGGAGCAAAAGGAGAGGCTAGAACAAGGAGGATTTTCGTCACCAAAATTAGGGTTTTTTCTTCCTTCACGAAAAAGGTAGGCAATCTCTCAAGCTAAATAGTGAAATAATTATCCTAGGTAGCCTTCATGTACCTCTTCAAAAGCCCTATGGTTTCGTTGTATTTCGTTCACCCACGTGGGCGAATTTAATTCATGAAATCCCGTTGTTCTCATGAACTGAGATCTCATGTTTTCTCTAATTCTCGATGTGTACATGCTCTCATGCCATGATAAAATTCTCAGATATACTACATCTTATTATCTTTCAAACGCCCTTGGTCTTGCTCGATTTCGACCTCCCATGAGGAGAATTAAATCCTTGATTCCCTGTCTGTTGCATGTACCTAACTCTTCACATTGACCTTTAACTTCGTGCATATTTCATATCATGCTATGAACAAATTCTCTAAAATGCTACATCGTGTTAGCTTTCAAACGCTACTGGTTTCATAATTTTTCATTAAGTATTCATCTCCAATAAATTCATTGAACCCTGACTGCGTCTGTTTAGGTCATCAGAATGTAACATGATCAAAGCATGCCTAAATCTTATCTAATTTCAAATTAATCGTGCATGCTGATAGATCTATGTGTCTACTTTCATTTGAAACTAGATTCGTGATTTTTGGGTCATTATACGATTTTATATTGGATTTAGAAGAGCCCTGTTTCAAATCTGATCAACCCTGGAAAAAGGAAAAAAGGGCCGGACTCTCCTGATATCGCGACGGCGCGACCCGCCGCGATATCAGCCGGTCGCGTCCCGCCATCATGTCGCGTTAAGAACGCGGTGACCTAAACACCGCGATATCCACCCCGAACCGAGCCAGACTGGCCGGTTCACTGTCGCGCCCAGCCGCCTTGTCGCGACTTGGAGTCGCGACGGCACCCCCGTCGCGTTCTTGAAATTTCGGCCAAACCTTAATTTCTCTTATATCCCTACTTTAAATGTCATCTAATCCTTGTACAAGTTAAACCATGTACTATTAAGCTTAATGAATGATCTGAATAATTTTATTTGATAATATTTAAATGATTCTTATTAATTTAAAAGCCGTGAGCACAATTTTATATATTATCATGATTTCTTTACACTTGCACACTAAACATTGTTTATTGCCATTTGACCCTATTAAATTGCTCAATAATATATCTGGTAATTAAGTGAAATTAATTACCTAATTTCCCTATTATTTAAATGACACATGCCTTCGTTTTATTCGTGTGATTTGTACACCGTTATCGCGTCCCTCTGCCTTCGAGCACTCGAGGCAAGACGGACAACATTTCGTTACACACTTTTTCTTGACTTGGACCACCTCTCCATCGGGAATACTCTCGACTGGACCAGGGACTCCTTGTCCCGTAAGTCTTCTTAGCTTTGGCGCACGTCCTTAGCCGACGAGCTGGTTGTACCTTTAAATCCTATTACACTCTTAGGGATCAGTACGATCCAAACAGCCTTAGTGAGATCTCTCTTATCTTGTAATCACGCCGGACCATCTGGCTCGTGTACGCGGCACGACTAATGGACGGATGTGACTTCTACCAGACTGCCGGTACCCGACCTGGTACTGTGCAACCGTTACTATCGTGGTTTATCGTTGTTTTACGAATATACCCCTATCTCGTCTACTATCCTTGTACTCTCATCTATTCACGTTCACTCTACTATCTCGTCTATTCATCTAGTACTCTCTTGAGACTCTTGAGCTGTTGCGGCTCCCATTGCTTGTACTATACATGACTGTCTAGCGCCATAATATGGGTCCGGTGACCTACTGACTTGAATGCATACTGTGCAGGGCACGGAGAGTGTCCGAGGGGCTCCAATCTAGTCCTGGGGGCAGAGAGCCACCCGAAAATACCTGCAGGGGCTATTGACGGTGTTCTGCATTGCACCGGTTCTGACTATCTCGATATTGGCTAGACATCTAACTGTTACTATTAGTCTGAGGAGTTCAGACGTACTGTATCATTTTGGTGCTATTACTGTGCTAGCACTGACTGTTATACAGTAGTCTGAGGAGTTCAGACATACTGTACTATCGTTAAACGGCTACTGTCCCAAAGTGACTATTGCCGTACTCAACTAGTGCACCGTTGTGCAACTATACACGTTATCTCATTACATGCTATCTCTTTACAAGCTATCTCGTTACATCCACCTTGATACAAGCTATCCTATTACATGTCATTTTGATACACACTATCTTGTTATACACTATCTTGTTACGCGCTATCTCGTTATGTTGCCATCCTAATTTTGCAATACTCTTGAGAATGTATTATCATTCACTTGTTATCTTGTACTATTACTCTCTTGACCATACATGATCGTTCTCTCTAGTTACCCTGCGTACAAGACATTAATCACTTAAAGCATGCTTGTTTACACGAGATATTAAGTCCTACTGAGCGTTATCGCTCACCCTTCGCTATTTGTTATTGTGTTTTCAGGTAAGTCAAAGAATGACCTTACACCCACAACGGGATTGGACTGAAGTGATGAGCGTCCTGAAGTCATAGCGATGGAATGTCCTTAGTACCTTAGAGTCTAGTTAGATATTTTCTTTAGATTTCTTATCCAATGTAATAATGTCATTGAGCCCTATGTTTTGGCTCTGAATTAGTGGTTGTAATAGATTAGATGAATTATCAATAAAATGATGAGTTTTATTGCAATTATTGTTCATTAGTTGCTCTGATATTTGCGAATGTATGCGCAATTTTCATCACCATACTCGTTGTTCATACCTCCCCGATTTATTCCGCTGCTAAATTGGCAGGGCATGACACTCTGCTTTACCTCTCTTTCTGCTAGAACAAACAACCTGCCTCTGAGCCTAACCACACAATTATCATCAATGGTAACTCCTTCCATTTTTACAATTTCAGCTAAATTTACATCTGCTCTTTGAGCTTCAACAATCTGCCGATACAAGTATGACTCTACAGCACTAGCAGCTAGTATTGCCCGTCGCTGACTACTGGGCACATACAAGGAGTTCTCCACTATTTCTTCATACAGCTTCCATTCTTTAATCATCATCAAACTTACATATGCCTTTCTGCTCAAGACATCTGCTACAACATTGGCCTTACCCGGATGGTAAGCCAAACTAAAATCATAATCTTTCAAATATTCAATCCATCTGCGCTGACGAAGGTTCAAATCTTTCTGTGAGAAAATATACTTTAAATTTTTATGATCTGTAAAGATCTCAAATCTCTCGCCATATAGATAATGCCTCCACATCTTTAAGGCAAAACAACTGCTGCCAATTCCAAATGAGTGGGGTAATTTTCTTCTGCTGGCTTCAATTGCCTAGACGCATAAGCTATCACCTTGCCATGCTGCATAAGCACTGCGCCAAGACCTTTCCTTGAAGCATCAGTATACAACACAAAACCACCACTCCCTGCGGTAATGTCAATATAGGTGCTGATGTAAGCCTTTTCTTCAATTCCATAAAACTTTTCTGACATTCACCGGACCACACAAAAGGCACACTTTTCTTGGTCAATTTAGTCATAGGTGCCGCAATCTTAGAAAAATCTTGAATAAAGCGCCTATAATAACCTGCCAATCCCAGAAAACTTCTAATCTCAATAATTGTCTTAGGCACTTCCCATCTCATCACTGCTTCTACTTTACTTGGGTCTACTGCTACTCCTTTAGCTGAGATAACATGTCCCAGAAATTGAATTTCTTTCAGCCAAAATTCACACTTATTGAATTTGGTAAACAACTGGTTATCCCTTAACAACTGCAGGGTAACCTCAAATGAGCTGCATGCTCCTCTTCAGATGCTGAATAAATCAGAATATCATCAATAAAGATCACAATGAATTGGTCTAAATATGGATGAAAGATTCTATTCATCAGATCCATAAAACCTACAGGAGCATGGTCAGCCCAAATGGCATAACCACAAACTCATAGTGACCATATCTGGTTCTGAAAGCTGTCTTATCTATATCCTCCTCTTTAATTCTCAACTGATAGTACCCGGACCTCAAATCAATTTTAGAAAATACCTTTGCTGATTGCAACTGATCAACAGATCATCTATCCTCGGCAACGGGTACTTATTTAATGGTCACATCATTTAGCTTTCTATAATCAATACACATTTAAAACTTCATCTTTCTTTTTCACAAACAACACCGGCACTCCCCACGGGGAATGACTCGGCCTAATAAATCCTTTCTGCAACAACTCTTCTAATTGCTTTTTCAATTCTTTAAGTTCTGCTGGTGCCATCCGATATGGAGCTTTAGAAATCGGCATGGTACCTGGCAGCAACTCAATAGCAAAGTCCACTTCTCTATGTGGAGCTAAACCAGGAAAGTCTTCAGGAAAAATATCAGCAAATTCCCTAACCACGGGAACTGCTTCCACTGACTGACTAACTTCTACCAGACTTACTGAGGCTAAATAAGCCACACATCCAACATTTATCAACTTTCTAGCTCTAATTGCAGAAATTAGGAACTTAGAGGTATAAAAAGGCATACCTTGATATTCAAATACTGCACTATTAGGATGACAAAACCTGATCCTTTTCTTTCTGCAATCTAGCATTGCTCCATACATCTCAAGCCAATCCATACCCAAATAATATCATAATCTGACAACTGCAGGGCATACAACTGGACCCGACATCTGGTTCCCTTCAATCATAACAGGAGCTTCATCTATATATATAGCTCGAAGTGAGCAAGAACTCATCCGAGGGAATTTCCACTACTAACTCACAAGACTTTTCCTCTAAAGGATGAGCCATACAATCCCAAAATTCTTCGGAAATGAAAGAATGAGAGGCACCCAAATCAAATAAAACTCTTGCTGAATAATCATAAAGAGGTAAGTACCTTCTATCATATTCGATGCCTCCGCCTGGGCTCGGGTGATAGCCATAACCCGGCCTCTTCCTCGCTGCTACGGTGCTCCCCTGCCACGACCTGCCTGTGGCTGCTAAAACTGCTGAGGCTGCTGCTGCGTGCACACCTCTTCCATACCCATACTCTCTTGGATAGGGGCAATTGCGGATCAAATGCCCCGGCTGATTGCAATTATAACATCTATACCCTGGTGGAGTAATGGGCTGCCTGGCAGTACTCTGTTGCGATTCCTCCACCTCTGGTCTACCACGGCCTTGCTGAAATTGCTGACGACCTCCCTATCCTCTTCCTTTACCTTTAAATGCTTGCTTCAATTTCTAGCCCCATTTACCAAAGCCTGATGAAGAAGGTCCTGCTGGTGCTTTACCCTTACTTGCACCTACTGACTGTTGCGGTAGCCGGAAACTACCTGAGCCTAACTCGCCCGCCTGACGAGTCCGAATAGACCTCTCCAACGCAGCTGCACTCTGAGCTACTTCTTCCACTGTCTTACACATGAGAGGTACTATTGCATCCTGCAACTCCACTCTCAAACCTCTAATGAAATACTCAACCATCATATTATTATCTGATACTACGTAAGGTGCATAACGGCTAAGTGCCATAAACCTCATCTGGTACTCTAAAACTGAAGAGTTACCTTGCTGGAGTGTCCAGAACTGCTCTCTCTTCACTTGATGCACTTGAATCGGAAAGAATGTATCGTTAAATACATCAAGAAATTCCGACCAAGTGATAGCCAGCAAAGGTGGTCTGCATCTTCAATCGCCACCATTCCAATGCAAAACCCCGCAACTGACAAGCAACTAACACAACCTTATCTACTGCCGGACATCTCATGGTTGCAAAGACCCTCTCAATCTCATGGACCTAGTGCTCTGTTGTATCTGGATTCGGCCCTCCTCAGTAAGTAGGCGGCTGCAATCTCAGAAATTTCTCCACTTGCATCACTAGTTCCTATGCTAATAACACTGGTGGTGGTGGTGGCACAGGTGCTACAAAAGGCACCTCCACTCTTGGCGGAACCGGAGCAACATGTACAGTCTCTCCATCCCCAGGTGCCACTACAACCGATGGTACTGGCGCCTGCTGATCCATCCTTGCTCGAATATCAGTGAGGCTTTCCCAGATCCTCTCTATCATACGCTGAGTACTTTCCTCTGGATCATCTCCTCCACCACCCCAATCTCTTCTATCAGCAATTTTAAAAATTTCTACATAAACAAAACAACAAGCAAAACAAAACAACAGATTATCAGAAACCAGGGCCCCTACCAGCAGTCTACAAAGACCGAAATAAGGCTATGTATCTTTCTAGTTCCCTTATATTAACACGGACCTCACTCTGATACCAACTGTGGCGGAACATCTCAACCAAGCCCGTTAAACCAATAACGTACTTGATCCGAGTTCGCCTCCCGCGAACGGGCCAAAGCCTCGCAAGGGATACCAAACCACAGTCCGTGTAAACACAAAGGAACACACCATTTCATAAATAAATTTCACAAGTTTACATAGCC
This sequence comes from Colocasia esculenta, assembly GCA_014218235.1. NCBI lineage: Eukaryota > Viridiplantae > Streptophyta > Magnoliopsida > Alismatales > Araceae > Colocasia > Colocasia esculenta. The sequence goes on along the minus strand of JACBKR010002806.1, from coordinate 18,908 downwards.
ATATTTCCACAAAACTGAAAGAAAGTACAAGAGCCTAGGGCGTACCCCGAGGTACAACTGAAGAAAATAAACAAACTAGCTACACTACACTGTTGGAGCTGCTACTACACAGCTGGAGGTACTGACCCTGCACCGCTACGACGCGGCTCGAACTGGACGACGGTCGAGAAACGTCCTCCTCGCTCTCACTTGTGGGGGTAGGGGTGAGCATCGCTAGTCACTGGCTCAGTAGGGAACTCCCCCAAAACCGAGCAAACCAAAACCATAGGTACAAAAGCAGTAAACAGTACCAACAATTTATAGAACAGCTAAGTAGGATATAATAGCTGTAAAAGTACTCACCGTCTGCCGACTATGAAAAACAACTGTACTAATTAAACGGCAAACCAGTACAAGTGTACAAGCTAAAGTAGAGACAGCCAAACACGAGTGACGTGAACTGGTTCGCGACACCAGAGACTGACTCGGACAAGCTAACACAGGTCACCTCTCAGTCTCGCAGCCACGGACGAAAGGTCCAGCTGCCGCTCCACGTGAAAAGGTCAAGCAACTGTGGAGACCAACTAAACACCACCACCTGCGAACCACACGGTCGCAGGCCATGCCTGGCACCTCTGAAGACCCTGGCCTGGGCCTCTAGAGTGAGGCACTGGAAAAGGACTAGCTGGGGACCAGTGTCGACTACTGGTGTCCGTACTCCAACTACGAGCGCGCTACAAGTGACTAAAGACAAACACAAGTGTCACTGTCCCACTGTCGTCTTTCCCTCAGCCGGACGTACAACTCGAACACAAGAGTGAGGGTGTCCAGGTCAGACGACACAGTCCTCGATGGTACAACACAAGTACCGGGACAAAGCCCCGAGCTAACAGCCTGGCTCACAAAGAACCTGGGGCACCCAACTGGAGAGGTAACCACGGTAGGCGTCGTACTACTCGCCACGTACACAAAACCACGTGCAAGTCACACACAAACCACGTGAAACATCACGTAAACCTCAGGTAACAACAGTCCACTACACGTGAACCCAACTGGACTCGCGTGAACAAACACTAGCCTCGAAAGTGAGTACAATCTGCATACCCCGTATGCTAAACACCGAAACCATGTGCACTCAGTGCACCACAGGTGCCAACGCACCATTCATTATCGAAAAATACCATAATCAGCTATTTCACTTATACACATGTTGGCGGCAACATCGACTGCGCTTATGGGAAGTAGACGGCAAGGGATATGGCCGTCTGTATCCCGGCTGATGAACTTGGCGACAGTCGATGTTGACGCCAAGATCTTCAGCCTCTACTCCTACAGAAACCCTAAATCGTTTCTACAGGAATTACAGCCATCAAAACCACGAGGAAACATAAAGAAACACTTTCCCAAGTCAAGCATGCATCATTTAAGATTAAAACTACATAATTAACTATCAAATTCCATCAAACCACCCTTAAAACCCCGCATGAAGAACCTTTACCCAAAAACTCAATTAACAGGCTTTTACGTGTTTCCTATGCATGTTTTAACGATTTAGAAACTCTAATGGGATCGTCCCCTACCTCCGAACACACTTAAAACACCTAAAGATCCCTGGTTCACGCCGAGTCCTCCGCGAGCTCCGACGGCAATTACACCACGCCTCGGCGTTTCCTCGTCCGATTGACAACGCCACACGTTCCACGATCTCCCAATTATCCTTTTACAGCTCTAGAAGCATTGGGGAAGCAAGAGACATGAAATCCAGGCAAGGGAGAGAGAGAACATGGTGGAAAACCTTCCCTCGGGTGACCCTATAACCTGCAGATTGCAAAGGTTGGCGTCAACCCCTCTGCCACAAACGTCCATATCTTATGCCGTTAAGTTCATGCAGTCAACGACAACTTACCTAGACGCCAACAAGTCAACGGCCACACCTGGCCGCCAACTCCTACTCAACTACAGTAGGTCCTATTTCATTTCGGGACCTAACCTGCACCACACCTGCACACACCACGCGTCTACACCACACTGGCCTCACAACGGCCACCACAACCATAACACACACGATCCAAAAGGATCCGAAAACGCGCGACGTTACAACCCTCATTATACTGGTACGGTTATACCAACCCACGTCGGTATAGTGAACGTTATCACAGTGGGGCATTTACCCAAACACTATCACATGATTGAGATACACATAAATATAGATACAGGGTAGCGGAAGTAAAAGATTAAGATCTCACATTTCATTTCATCATCCACATTTAACATACATGATTCCATGACAGTTTAAAAGAGATAAAGTCCACATGGTTGAAGTGCTAAAATTTAATACATAGTTTGTCTCGTGATTACATGATAATTCTAATACACTGCCTTACAATACATACTATGAAATCACAAAATGTCACAAGTGAATTCCAAAGAGCTAGTCTCCACGCTCGGAGTCGCTCTCCACTGCCTCCTTTAACGGTGTAGCGTCACCAACTAGACCTGTACGCCGAAGTAAGTAATGAGTCTAAAAGACTCAGCAAATAACACCACACATATCATACATGTATATATCATAGCAGGTTTTCATCCAAAGTCACAAGACAAAACATGTAGCATGCTTGACATCAATAAGAGACAACCTATCATGGTAATTCTACCAAATTAAACACATGGTTCATAATTTTAGATTTTTCCAAAATAAAACGTCCTATCACATGCTTTCTACTTATTCCATCACATAAAGGTTTTACCTCCAATTAAGCAAAACATGAGAGCAACCAAACATGGTGTGCTTACATACATGAAAGGAGACCTTCCTATCAGGATTTCTACACATTTTTGCACATGCACATTGTCGTTTTATACACTTTTAGCTTGTTGTTTTGACATAAATTAGAAATTCACAACCAATCACATGAGAGCTACAATCTCAATTAACTATATCATGGTGGCGTTTAAACATGGAAACGTTTACACATAAGCAAGAAATGCTACTAGCATGGATTCTACGCATTTGTACACATGTAAAACATTTTTGTAACTACAATAGGTTGCTGTTATGACACGAGTTTAACATTAACATATCATGGGTCACCATTTCATCATCTAACACATTAGTTTTACATGTTTGCACAATTTCCTCATTCACATAGTTCACATTTTACACATTGCACATTTACACATGTTCACATTCACATTTTTCACACTTTAGTGCCGTGACACATAGTCCAAACCACCATTAGAAGGACACATACACATCTTGTAAGGAATCGATCGGGGCGCAGCGGAAACACGATTCCCTCCATTAGATATCGTTGCCGGTGGTCGGATCGAACAAAAACCGTGAACCCGCGCACAGGAAGATCCGATCTTTACCTTTGCGGGGTTGCGAAACTCCCGAATCCTGGGAGGAAGTGGCGCTGGAGGCGTTGGTGCTTCAAGCCGTTCAAGTGTCCGGCCTCTAGACGTATCCACGCGAGCTCCGGACGCAGACGGGATCTCCTCGGTCTCCACGCGTCTCCCGGATCTCAACTCCGCCATGTGCCAGAGAGAGAAGAGAGAGAAGAGGTGGGGGCGCCCTGGAGAGAGAGAGGAGTGGGGCGGCCAGGCAGAGAGCCTGGAGCTTGGCCCAGGGTTTGACTCTCTGCTAATACTTATAGACACTGCGTTTTTCACAAAAACCCAATTATTGTCTATAACAACCATCCTGCCCAGTCTGCTCGAAACTCTATTGCGTGTGACCCTCTAGGCCCAAGTGCTAGTCCAGTTTTCTGCCCATTAAGCCCAATAACTCTTTATTGACTTATTGCAATTAATTAATATCTCATATTAATTAATTACACAATCAATTATTGTCTCACGATAATTGATCGGGCTTCCAATCAAGTTGGGTGCCAAGCAACACCACTTGATCCTGGAAAGCATTGGGGTTCAGCAACCCAATCAATGAACCTTTTTCTGTCATCAGTTACCACGTGACTATAATCCTTCGCTCGTACAATGCTCCCGAGCGCACTTAGGGTATGGTCAACTGTCAAACCCTAATATGTGCACTCACTTGGTTTAGATGCCGCATAAAATATCAGAAAACTCCTTTTCTGATAAGTAGTCATGCCCTGGCCAGGGACTATCAGGCATCTTTCTTAGAGCATTCACTCTCTCTATTACCGAGAGCGAGCGATCCCATGTTGACCACACAATCACCTTCGAAGGTATTCCGCTAGATCCGAACACTTAACTGATTAAGACCTCATGGTTAGAGATCTATAAGTCAAGGTCAAAACCTAGAAGTCCACCAACAAGGTGTCCTTGGTGTCTCAGGTCTAAGGACCAATCACGCCACTGTGACAATGAATCTAGCTGGTTGACAGTTAGTAACATTACCATCCAGGGATTCATAACGGATCAGTTCAGTGAACTCATTCCCCAATGAGCGCCTACAGATTCACCTTAGTGTCTCCACACAAGTGACTATGAGATCAGTGGCCCTCATCATGAGCAGCAGGTGCAACCTGTACTAGTCTAACCGGATATCCGATGTCCTTCTCGAATATCCTCCGACTATGAACAATTAAGAATATACATTTAAAGGATATTAATCTCATTGCTATGATCTCATCATAATTAATATCCATTACGTATATTCATGGACTTCATAATGAAACGGTAAACGAATTACACATAATGAATATAAAGCCTTATTATTATTATCAAAGAACAAGATTGTACAAGTTATGATTGGCTTGAGGACACCCATAACTAACAATCTCCCACTTGGACTAAAGCCAATCACCTTTATGTCTTAAACCCATAGACTCTAGGTGGCGCTCAAACACGATTTGAGTCAAAGGCTTCGTCAGTGGATTTGCAATGTTGTCAACTGAAGGAACTCTTTCCACCAGTACATCTCCTCTAGTGATAATCTCCCTGATCAGGTGAAATCGCCTCAGAATGTGCTTTGACTTCTGATGAGACCGCGGCTCTTTCGCGTGTGCAATGGCCCCATTGTTCACACAGCAATGGGATCGGATCAGAGTCACCCGGCACCACACCAAGGTCGGTGATGAACTTCTTCATCCACACTGCCTCCTTGGCGGCTTCAGCTGCAGCAATGTACTCCCTCTGTCGTCGAGTCTGCAGTGGTTTCTTGCTTGGAACTCTTCCAGCTCACTGCACCTCCGTTTAAGGTGAACACAAAACCAGATGTAGACTTGCTATCATCTGGATCTGACTGGAAACTCAAGTCAGTGTATGCCCGAAGTTTTAAGTCCCCTCCTCCATAAACAAAATATATCCTTAGTCCTTCTCAGTACTTAAGGATACATTTCACTGCCATCCAGTGTGTTTCACCTGGATTTGCCTGATATTTGCTCGTAACACTTAGAGCAAATGCCACATCAGGCCTTGTACATAGCATGGCATACATGATAGACCCTATAGCTGAAGCATAGGGGACTCTATCCATGACTGCCCCTCTTCAGGAGTCTTAGGAGACTGCTCCTTAGAGAGATTAATCCCATGTCTCATAGGTATGAGACTTCTCTTGGAATTTTCCATGCCAAACCTTTTGACAATGGTATCTATGTACATTGATTGGGTTCAGCCAAGCATCCTCTTGGATCTATCTCTATAGATACGTATTCCCAATACATAGGATGCTTCTCCCAAATCCTTCATGGAGAAGTTCTTTGACAACCAAACCTTTACTGATGATAACATCCCTACATCATTCCCAATGAGTAAGATGCCATCAACGTAAGTATGAGAAAAGTGATAGCACTCCCACTGATTTTCTTATACACACATGGTTCATCTTCATTCTTAATGAAGTCATAAGATTTGATAGCCTCATCAAACCTTATGTTCCAACTACGAGAAACTTGCTTCAATCCATAGATGAACCTTTGAAACCTGCATACTTTATCTGAACACTCTTTGGATGTAAAACCCTCAGGCTGTATCATATACACTTCTTCCTCAATGTTTCCATTGAGGAAAACAGTTTTCACATCCATCTGCCAGATCTCGTATCAAAGTATGCAGCAATGGCGAGAAGAATTTTGATCGACTTTATCATGGCAACTGGTGAGAAAGTTTCATCATAGTCAATTCCTTGCCTTTGACGATACCCCTTTGCCACCAACCTTGCCTTATAAGTGTCGATCTGTCCATCTGCACAGATCTTTCTCTTAAAGATCCACTTACACCCAATAGGTACAATACCTTCAGGCAAGTCTACCAAGTTCCAACTTGGTTGGTGTACATGGACTGCATCTCAAATTCATGGCATCTCGCCAATTTCCTGACTGAGGACTCTCAACAGCCTCTTGGTAGGTCTTTGGATCATCATCCTCATTATAAGACATGCCTTCACTAATATGTCCAACATATCTTTCAGGCTGTCTAGGTACTCTACCAGACCTACTGAATGTGTGTATATTCCTGAACAGGTTCCAGAACTGATGTTTCAACTGGTGGACTTTGCACAGTCTGTGGATCTAGACCTCTTCTAGATCTACCTTACTCCCACTGTCCTCTTGGGTAAGGTACTCCTCTTCCAAGAAGATAGCTCTCCTAGCAACAAACACTCTTTGTTCACTAGGATGGTAAAAGTAGTACCCAAATGTTTCTTTTGGGTATCCAACAAACCTGCACTTATCAGTTCTGGAGTCCAGTTTATCTGGGTCGTGTTTCTTTACATGGGCAGGACAGCCCCAGATTTTAACATGTTTAAAATCAGGCTTTCTACCCTTCCATATCTCATATGGAGTAGAAGACACAGATTTACTGGGAACCCTGTTCAGTAGATATGCCGCTGACTCTAGCGCATATCCCCATAGGGAAACTGGTAACTGTGAACGGCTCATCATATCGTACCATGTCCAACAGGATCCGATTTCTCCTTTCCGATACACCATTCATCTTGGTGTATAGGGAGGAGTCCATTGAGAAAGGATACCATTATCCTTTAAGAATTGTGTGAACTCTGTACTCAAGTATTCACCTCCTCGGTCTGACCGTAAGATTTTAATGCTCTTTCCAGTTTGTTTCTCAACTTCATTCTTAAATTCTTGGAATTTCCCAAAGGCTTCAGATTTGTACTTCATTAAGTAAACAAATCCGAACCTTGAGTAGTCATCCGTGAATGTATGAAGTATGAGTAGCCACCCTTGGCTTGGATAGACATTGGACCACATACATCCGAATGTATTAGTTCCAATATGTCCTTGGCCCTATCTCCATATCCACTAAATGGAGATTTGGTCAACTTACCCATTAAACAAGATTCACAAGTTGCATATTTCACAATCAATGGATCTAAGTATCCATTCTTATGCAACTTTTGAAGCCTATTCTCGCCAATGTGACCAAGCCTACAATGCCATAAGTAGGCAGTGTTCACACTATTCTTACTTCTCTTAGGAAACATCAACATGGAGATTTTCATAAGAGACATCAAGCAGATACAAAATTCACCAAACATTGCTAAGCAACTAGTTTATTTCTTAATAAACTGAACAACTATTGTTCTCAATGGTAAACATGTATCCAATTCTGTCTAAACAAAACAGAAATAATGTTCTTAATGATACTAGGCACATAGTAGCAATCATCTAATAAAAGCAAATCTCCAGAAGGTAACTTGAGCTTCACTGTCCCCACAGTCTGTGGCACCAACACTTGTGCGTTTCCAAGCCTCAAGTTCACCTCGCCCTTGCTCAGCTTCCTTCTACTTGTCACACCTGCACATCATTGCATATGAGAAGCACATCCAGTGTCTAAAACCCAAGATGTAGAATCTCTAATAGACAAGTGAAGATCTATCATATAGATACCTGAAGCTTCGCCAAGCTTCTGCTTCTCCTGAGCCTTCATTGCAAGATAGTCCTTGCAATTTCTTTTCCAGTGCCCCTTTTTCTTACAGTGGAAGCACTCGCCCTTTTCTCTCTTTACTTATGTCCTTCTTTTGTCTTTGCTTGGACTGTTTCTTTGCATTGCCTTTCTTAAAGCTTGCATTGCTCTCCTCTTCTTGTTGGACTTTCCAACCATGAGAACAGTGGGCTTTTCCTTCTTAAGGTTGCCCTCAGCAGTCTTCAGCATGTTTAGCATCTCAGCTAAACTCACCTTCCAGGACATAGGCATGCGCTCAGACCTGAGGACAATCTTCAGGTTCTTGAGCCATTCCGAGTAGTTCAAGCCTGTCAATTTGTTGGCATCCAGTATGCCGGAGTGGGTTACCCGACGACATTTTTGCCTATAAAGGAAATGTAAATACAACTAGCAATGTTCATAATAATAATTAAATCTAGATTAGGACTTTAATCAAGATTAGCTCCTACTATTTTCCGATACTGTATAACCCTCAGATATACAGAATGGAGACTCTGATGGTCTCCTAGTGGGGATCGGAATCTTACAGACTCATAGCATGATCTTGTGGATAGCACAACAAACCATACTATGATCTGAAAGCGGTCAACTCTTGACACTTGCAACTCTTGCAATATCCGATCTTATTTTGGCCCCTGAATTTTAATGACCTTGTGGATAGCACAACATCATTAAACCCAGTCTAAGCAGTACCATCATTACGTAACGAGCATAGATGGATGTAGCCCTTGTGGATAGCACAACAAAGCTACATCGCCTCTATCCCATTTAGGCATCACTAAGCTAGTTTTTTAGTCTGTCATCAGATTTGGCAATCCTTGTGGATCACAACAAATTTGCCCGATCTAATGGCAATCCTAAAACTATAATGATGGAGGGCCACGTAATTCATTCTTAATGATTACGCTACGGCTTAAAATTTAAACAAGGAGGGATTTTGATATATTTTATCTTGGTCTCTATATCTGCGTGCTATTGATATATAGAATTTGGAATATCATATTTTAATTATATATATCATAGCACATTCCACATATATCATATATATGAAGAAAAACGATGGATGATTATGGACTTTAACCTAGAGTGGCATTACCAGAGCCAGTTGGTAATCCACAAACACGGTGAATAAATGGCAGCCCCGCATCGAATGCATTTGCTTGATGTAACTCTATCTCCATGAAGGTCCTGCATGGTACTCTCCTCCATCTCCGCCAATCCGCTTCTTATACTTACAAGTAATATTTAAATTGGGCTCACAGGCCCATAAATGTACATCAGATAATAATAAGAAACTTTGAACAAGTCAAGAGGAGTACTAACAGGAGGGAGATAGAATGTACATCACATGCCATTAACCATAACATCATCACATGACATCTAAGTCCATGATCATCCATCCACACATCAACACATCACATGCATCAATAAGCAATCATCACATAATTACTTCTGAAATAACTTTTATTTCAAAAATAATAACTATATTTTGAAAACCATTTAACTAAACAATTTAGCTAACATGGATAATATTAATCAACATTAGATAAACGTCATTCACCGTAACTGCATGAATCTGCAAAAATTACAGTTAATTAATTTCACAAGAATCACATTCTTAATTAATTAACATGCTTTAATTAGATGGTATGAATAACTAAACAATTTTATATTTCCTAAACTAATAAGCAATGGTCATACATATGAAAAATAATTTACAGAGAGTTAAAACATTTTTAAAACTCTTAAAAACAATTTTTCATAATTTTCTGGGATTTTAAAACCATTTAAATGATTTTAAACAAAATTAAAAACATTAAAATGGGAAAGGGGGGGGGGGAAGGGCGGACCGGATTCAGATCCGCGCGGCCGGATCCGGCCGCCCGGACCCGCGGGGTCCGCCTGCGACTTACCCGCGGCGGACCCCGCGCCCCCCGCGCGCGGCCGCGGGGACCCGCACGGGGTCACCCCCGCCGCCCGACAGGGCCCGCGGCGGCTGGGGAAACCCTAGCCGCCGCCCCCCACCGGCGCGCGCCTGGGGCGCGGCCCTGCCGCCCTCCGCCCCTACCAACCCAGAAAACCCCCCGAAAAACCCCAAAATAAAAACGCCCCCTTATCTTGGACTGTCCAAGATGCATGGCAGTGGCTTATTGCAAGGGGTCGTGTGGCCTCTACAGAGGCCAAACAACGCCACAAGAGGTTCTTCGGAAGCCCTTGGTACCAGGAATGATTTCCATGTACCAACACAAAGTGCACATCTCATGTGCGACCCAAGAGCGAAGTAAAATTGGCGATTCATGCATAACGCGAACCGACGAAAAAAACGCATGAAATGACGATCATACGACGCAAATACCGACCGGGCCAGCAACCTGGCTCTGATACCACTACAAGGAATCGATCGGGGCGCAATGGAAACACGATTCCCTCCATTAGATATCGTTGCCGGTGGTAGGATCGAACAAAAACCGTGAACCCGCGCACAGGAAGATCCGATCTTTACCTTTGCGGGGTTGCGAAACTCCCGAATCTTGAGAGGAACTGGCGCTGGAGGCGCAGGTGCTTCAAGCCGTTGAAGTGTCCGGCGTCTAGACGTATCCACGTGAGCTCCGGACGCAGACAGGATCTCCTCGGTCTCCACGCGTCTCCATCTCAACTCCGCCATGTGCCAGAGAGAGAGAGAGAAGAGGTGGGGGCGCCCTGGAGAGAGAGAGGAGTGGGGCGGCCAGGGAGAGAGCCTGGAGCTTGGCCCAGGGTTTGACTCTCTGCTAATACTTATAGACACTGCGTTTTTCACAAAAACCCAATTATTGTCTATACAACCATCCTGCCCAGTCTGCTCGAACTCTATTGCGTATGACCCTCTAGGCCCAAGTGCTAGTCCAGTTTTCTGCCCATTAAGCCCAATAACTCTTTATTGACTTATTGCAATTAATTAATATCTCATATTAATTAATTACACAATCAATTATCGTCTCACGATAATTGATCGGGCTTCCAATCAAGTTGGGTGCCAAGCAACACCACTTGATCCTGGAAGCATTGGGTTCAGCAACCCAATCAATGAACCTTTTTCTGTCATCAGTTACCATGTGACTATAATCCTTCGCTCGTACAATGCTCCCGAGCGCACTTAGGGTATGGTCAACTGTCAAACCCTAATATGTGCACTCACTTGGTTTTAGATGCCGCATAACAATATCAGAAAACTTCTTTTCTGATAATAGTCATGCCCTGGCCAGGGACTATCAGACATCTTTCCTTAGAGCATTCACTCTCTTATTACCGAGAGCGAGCGATCCCATGTTGACCACACAATCACCTTCGAAGGTATTCCGCTAGATCCAAATACTTAACTGATTAAGACCTCATGGTTAGAGATCTATAATCAAGGTCAAAACCTAGAAGTCCACCAACAAGGTGTCCTTGGTGTCTCAGGTCTAAGGACCAATCACGCCACTGTGACAATGAATCTAGTTGGTTGACAGTTAGGTAACATTACCATCCAGGGATTCATAACGGATCAGTTCAGTAAACTCATTCCCCAATGAGCACTTACAGATTCACCTTAGTGTCTCCACACAAGTGACTATGAGATCAGTGACCCTCATCATATGAGCAGGTGCAACCTGTACTAGTCTAACCGGATATCCGATGTCCTTCTCGAATATCCTCCGACTAGGAACAATTAAGAATATACGTTTAAAGGATATTAATCTCATTGTTATGATCTCATCATAATTAATATCAATTGCGTATATTCATGGACTTCATAATGAAACGGTAAACGAATTACACATAATGAATATAAAAGCCTTATTATTATTATCAAAGAACAAGATTGTACAAGTTATGATTGGCTTGAGGACACCCATAACTAACACATCTTATACACATAGACGCCACCTAGGCAATACAGTGACGACTCTTGGACTGCGCAGACCGGGAGAACAAGTCCACCCTAACCAGTGGTACTTGTCCACCTCCAGGATTTCATCCTAATGCCCGTAGGATTTAACACATTGAACTTTCTCATGGGGACTTTTCCATGATACGGTTCCACGGCCCTCTATGGAAGCAGTGTCACACTTGGCACAGTCTTACACATTACACATACCGATTTTTGTACACATTTACACAAGACATCCTCATACCTTTACGTTCTCTCTCTCACACACATGGCTCTGTTTTTTTTTTCTAATCATGATACTATTTGTTGACAGAAATCAAACACTCAGTAGCTCACATTAATCAGGTTGGCAATCACATTATCAACTCATATTCATAATAGCATGCATTTATCACATTTTTCACATGAAGTTTTCATAACACACTTTGTAGTCATCAGAATAGCATGAAAATTTAACCACAAACTCATTTCAAGTTTATAATCTTACATGAAATTTTCCAGAATTTTCAGAGTTAACATATATTTTCAGAAATTGAAACATTTAGCCTCATATTATCCATAATTCAATTCCACACCGAACACAACATGAATAACAGATTCAACAGACCTCAACCCTGAGTCCAACATATACCTTATCACAGAAATTTTCCCCGGATTTATTACCCAACACACAATTTACTGGAGATTTTACACACCCTACACATGTTTTCTATTTTCAGAACAGAATTTTACAATAAATCATACGAGCATGGAGAAATTTCAAAAATTACAGGGCACAGACTGACCGCTACATACATGGTTCATAAAATTTAGGGCACCCAGATTCCTCACGAGTTGCACAAACAGAAACTAACATGATTTAGGATTTTTATCATACATGCATTTTTCATAAATGACACCCTTCATACCATTTCAGAAATTGTAAGGACCTCACCACACATACCACCATTCATAATACTATCATAGTATGGTTACCATATATCCTCATGCGAAACCTCGAAAATTATCATATAGAAGGAGAGAACAGCTCACTGTTCTGTCCTGACGATATTAACAGCATAGTCTGGCCGTTAATGGAGATTAACGGCAACATCGTTGGCCGTTAATGAAGATCTTGACGCAAGGGATCTTGCCGTCAAGTTCAGGTCCGTGCAGAAATACAGACCCGAGCTCCAAGTACAAGAAGAATAGGGATCCAGGACCCGATTAAAATCTGTAAAAATAACAAAACCCTACTAGACATCTACGTGGACGAAATGTGAGGATTACTTGCCTTAACCAAGTCTCCAAAGGATTAATATGGTGATGAAGCTCTCCTTGGCAGTCCCAAGAAGCCTCCACAAATGCTCTCCTTCGGGTTCTAGGTTGGTGTAGAAGCTAAACCGCGGTTGGGGAAGTCTTCCCCGATGTTCCAGCTACCCTCCTGATGTAGTAGGTCACCGGATGAAGCCTTGAATCGCCGGATTGAAGCCTCCAAAGTTCAGTCTTTATGCAGTTCTGAGCTAGGGTTTTTCTCTATCCCTTGAAAGAGGTCAAGAGGGTTGTCTGGGTAGAAGGGATGTGGTTTATAGCAGAGGGGTTTGGGGAACCCCGGAGAGGTGATGTGAAAGCCTGCTAGCCGTTGGGGACATCTCCCCAATGGCTGGGCTTGCTTGCCCCCGGAGTTTCGGGGTCTGCAACGCATGCAGGTCAGAGATCTTAACGTCCACATCCATGGACGTTGGCTTAAGTATTGGTGTCCATCGAGGTGGACGCTGACTCAGCATGGACGTCTATCCATGTGGACGACAATTGGGTCTTTCGGCCAGAACTCAAAACATGCAGAAACCATGCCTAACTTATACCTATGTACATGGCATACATATGTATTATCATGTACACACTACCACCATGCAATTCATACATTTTTTACAACTAATTATACACATGCACACATAAGTATAACTAGTTAATACACACGTAGATATGTACATCTGTGCGTACACAAACATGAATTATTTACACGAAATAAAATAATGCAACAAAATTTGAGGGCCTTACACGACCTCAACCGTTACATGTCGCGGGCGGGTGCCCAGTGTCACCTTCAGCCTGATGGACCCCTCAGCATTGACGGGCGTCCCACTGAACCCAAACAAAGGGGTGGCGACCGGTTTGAGCTCGGTGCTCAGGTTGGTCATCTTAAGGAAACAATTGTAAAATTAGACGTCAGGGGCTGCCCCGTTATCTACAAGGATACGGTGTATAGTGTATCCATCGACATCGTCATGGATCACTAGCACGTCGTCGTGGGGGAAGCTCAGTCCGGCATCATCTTCGTCTGAAAACGTGATTACTCCACCGCTGTTTGGCGCTGGTAAGCTTGGCGCTGTCGTTGCCACGGCCAATGCATAGGCTTTCCTCTTCCTCCCGTTGTCGCCACCACTTGCCGAGCCGCACGCGAGGACTAGGATGGCTCCTTTTGTTTCAATAGTTTCATGCTCTTTCTCGGGGGAGCGCGCCCGCGTCCTTCCGTCGACGATGTCTTTCTCGATGATTCCACACCGCAGCATCTTCGCGATCTCCATCTTGAGGCTCCTGCACTGGTCGGTCAGGTGACCAAATTCCTTGTGATAGTCGCAATACAGATTAGACCCTCGCCGGTCGGGCCTCGCCATTGCTCGGGCCCGACGAAACTCCGGAAGCCTCTTTATGATGGGGAGATTTTAGAGGGCGATCTCCCTAACGTGAAGTTCCTGACGCACCAGAATTCGTCAGGACGACGATCACGGTCTGAGTCTCGGCGTCGTTCCGGCTCTCGTCGTCTCTCCCTCTGTGACTCTTCTTCTTCCCTCCTCGGCTTCTTGATTTGTTGGTCCTCGCTTGCTTCCCCTCTTTCGGATCGCTTGCCGAGCCTTCCCGCAGCGCCGAGCGTCGACTCCAGCCTTACATATTTCTGCATTCGAGAAAGCAGGTCCAAGAGACTTACTGGTGGCTTTTTAGCGATGGAAGCCATGAACGCAGTGTCCGTGCACACTCTCGTCAGGATGTTGACGGCCGTCCTCAGATCCAGGTCCACCACTTTCATCACCTCGAGCTGGAATCGCTTGGCATAGTCCCGAAACATCTCACCTTCTTTCTGAGCGACGAGCCACAAGTCATCGGTGCATAGGGATTGTTGAACCGTGTTGTAAAAATGGTCCAGGAAACGTTGTGCCAGGTCGGAGAAGTTGGCGATTGACCAAGCGGGGAGCGCCTTGAACCACTGCAATGTTGCATCGTCCAATGTTGACATAAAAGCACGACACTTCAAAGCGTCAGTGATATTTACCATTTCCACTTGCCCCTGGAAGTGGTCGAGGTGATGGATAGGGTTGTTCGTTTCATTATAACGTCAGAACTTTGGTAGCTACAATTTTAATGCACCGGTGCTGAGATGATTTCTTCGACGAATGGCGAGGTGGTGAGGAGTGTCGCCACTGACGGCGCTCGGTTGCCGCACTGCAACGCCTCTATTTTTCTGCTCATCTCCTACAAGTCGTCCTTCCACCGAGGATCGGTCGCTGGCACGCCCGTTGAGATTGGTGTGGATTCCGTAGAGAAATGGTCGACAACGTCGGTTCTGATAGGATGTTCCACAAAAGCTGACGGAGGTTGGGCGACGACCAGCTGGGGTACCGGGGCGCGTGGCGTCGGTTCTGGCAATTGAACGTTGGCCTGACTCGCCGACAACACCGGCTGCTTACGTAGGTTGGTTATATCCTCGCCTTCGCGGATGTCCGCAGCCTGAATCGCTACACGACCCGAAGCCTCGCCTTGAGCCGGGGACGTCTGTTGATGAAGCTCCAGCCTGGTCAACACTTGCTGGAGATTCATGAGTGTTTGCTCGAGCCTGTCAAGGCGTGTCGATGTCGCAGAATCTTGTTCTCCCCCCCCCCCCGAAAGCATCTCCGGCTACCTCTTCAATGACGTTGGTGGGGGCGACCTCGTCACCGGATGAGCGGAGCGACTGCCTTTCCCTTGGGTGCCATGATGGAAGGTTTTCTGTCCGAGCCTTCCCACAAACGGCGCCAAATGTTGCTGAAAATGTAAGTGAGGTCGACGGAGTCGAGCGGAGTGGGCCCCGAGGGATCGGCCACGTCGCGTCATCGTCGGCGAGGTGAGCCCGACCTGCAAAGAACCACCGAGACTCCTCGGTGGTCGGATACTCCGACGATCAAGTCAGCAGAAGAGGATTTCGAACGGAGCGAATAGTAGTGCTACGAGTAGCATACCTCTCCTGTAAGGGATGTCTCTTCCTTTTATAAGGGCATCGTGGTTTGAATCTCCGGTGGTGGGGAGAAGTCGTGTCTTCCTTTCCCGCTTCGAATCTTAGCAGGTTAGGTGGTAGGAGGTAAGTGCGACCATCACGGAGCCCCTCACAGCTGGGATCCTGTTTCCTCACCGTGGTAAGAGCTTCCCCAAATGACCGTGTGACAACTAGGGCATGCGTGGTCGTGATTTTCCAGAATCCATGTTGCTTGATGGGCAAGTCTGACCTGGCGCCAACTGGATGAGCCCGGATCGCGCGCCCGACCGAATGGGTCTAGGTCATGGGTGGCTGGTAAACCGAGGACTAGGTCGTCGTCGGTCAGATTTGTCGACCCTTGGTGTCGGCAAGCTTGGTCGGTTAGCAACGAACGATATCACTTAGCTCATCATGTTATGCAAATACTTAATAGTTAGGATATATATGATGGGAGAATGTAAATAACGCATGAATATTTAAACTAGAATGTGAATCCTTCCACTAATTAATAGTCAACCATTGATATATTATGCAAATACTTTGAATGATATCCAAAGATTTCATATATTTTGAGATGTAATCTATTAATATTTATTAATGACTATCAATGTTTTGTTAATCACTCAATACTTTTTTTTTTTATGAAATACCAAGGCTGGACAAAGGCAGAGCAGTGCCCATCCTGATCAAGAGAGAGGAATATTGAACCAACTCTTGGTTAATCTATTGCATTAGAATATGATAATATAGAGATCAGATCAGGGTGCATACCCCTGAATATATATATATATATATATATATATATAATATATATATATATATATATATAATATATATATATATATATACAAGTAGTCAAAGCTAAAAAATATGAAGCAATTAAAAGAGAATATGGAATAATGCGGAGAACAAGGAACCCATTTTCATCCATTAATAGAGCACAGCAGCAGATGTGGTCAAGAATTATATCCTTGTAATGCATAATCATTCAAAACCTTACGATCGATGGTGCTGCAACGTTATTGTACATCAGTACTATAAATGGTCACTCCATGAGAT
Source organism: Colocasia esculenta (assembly GCA_014218235.1). Lineage (NCBI taxonomy): Eukaryota > Viridiplantae > Streptophyta > Magnoliopsida > Alismatales > Araceae > Colocasia > Colocasia esculenta. The sequence continues at coordinate 1,806 of JACBKR010002806.1, read as the reverse complement.
TCCAAATGATCGGTGTTTGCCCTATATATGCATTGGCCAACATGCGCGTCCGACAATTATGTTCTTCTCTGGTAAAGTGATTCAGAAGCTCCCAACTTCCTCCGTCTCTTGCTGCCCTGACCTCCGGCTGCTCTCACTGAACCATTATGCATGGAGTTGAAGACCCTCTCCTCTTTTTTTTGACAGCAAAGTATGGTGTGCATTCATTTCAAACCGTTATGTATGGAGTGGAAGACCCTCTCCTCCATTAATATCACTGAAACAGACTTGGCATATATCTAGAGGTGTTGATTAGTGTGATAGCCCGTCCTCTCTTTGGGATGACCAAATTGTGAACACGACAAATGCACATCCTGAGGGCCCTGTGCTAGGGCTTTTTATAATCTCAAAGACATTTCATCCCTCTGCAGCCAACGATGGTAGCATATTAATTTGAAGAACAATTTCCCTAAAATTCACGACGGTGATCTACAAGAATGATCGAAAGAGCTCTTTTTATTTAGTGACGTTAATCCATGCAAAAGTCATGGAGAAACCTTCAACCAATTAACCCATCTACGCCTTGCACACTATCTATGACAAAATTTAATATCCCACATCCACCAGCACCTACTTGATGTCGGAAGAGCATGATCCATGTAGACCCTCAGATATTCATGGTGGAGAAGAAAATATACTTGATCGACTACAACATCGATCGCTTGCAAAATCTTTTTGCTAGACTTAAATAGCCTAGCTAGTAGACCTGCTCGAAGACTTGGAGCATTTTCTTGGGCTGAACCAGTTGTCAAAACCAGAGGTGGCCTGGTATTAGAAGAGAATTGGTTTCCTAAACCATTTAATAACACACTAATTAAAATGATATTATTATTAAAAATGTGCCACATCAATAATTGTCAGAAAAAGTAAAAAAAAAAAAAAATCTCATAAATAAAGAGATTGCGATGTATTTTGATTGGTGTGTTAAGAAGTGTATCACGTACCAAATAATGTTACTAATTTATTTTCCATATTAGAATAGTCTTCTCAGGGAGTTCCAAGGAGTGTAGTGTAAGAGATCTGTATCTCGTGCCCCCAACAATATTAAGACACAGCATTTTCATTCCATGATCTTGGCAAGCTTGCACATCTCACCAAAATCTCCTAAATTAAGTGAGTGTTTCACCTTGGTGCATTTGCTTGGAGTGGAAATTAGTAATAGATCCGAACAGGGCAATTGTGATGTTTGGTTTAGTAATTAATGTCTCCTTAATTAGTTCATGCATAGACCACGTATGATCTCTCTACTAACATTCAAACAGGAGGATATTTAAATTTTGCACCAAAAAAAGTATGCAAAATTACACCACAGAACAAGGGTCCAGTTGTAAAAATTTGTTGCAAATGAATTTATTTGCGATGGCTAATAGCATCGTCGTAAAAAGTGGGATATTTGCGATGGCTGCAAAAGTTCATCGCAAAAACTAACATATTTCTGACGACTAGAAAGCAGCCGCTGCAAATAAGGTGTGTTTGGCAGCTTGTAAACGACACCACAAATATCTCATTATTTTTACGACGGAAAGCATGAAATATCTTTTGCGACCACATATACAACCATTGCAAATGTTATGATATATATATATATATATTATATATATATATATATATATATATATATATATATATATATATATGTCTGGCACCTCTTTGTTCCTCCAACCCTAGCATACAAGCCTCATTCCCGGCTTAAAAAGGAAGGGATTTCTATCTCAGTCCTAAAGCCAAACATAGCTTGTTTTGCAGGACCAGTGAGTCTGTAAGCAG
>JACBKR010002805.1:0-33116 GCA_014218235.1 Colocasia esculenta | reverse complement strand
TCTCCACCAGAGCTCCACAGCGCCATTTCCAGAGCTCCACCAAATCGCCAGAGCTCCTATGCCCCAAATCGCTTCCAGCAGCTTCCCCACGAACCAGCCACCCTGGCCTCTCCAGTAGCTTCCAGCTGCTTCGCCCTTACCTGGTGAGAATAAAAGGTTTAAAATTTTAAATGAAAGAAGTGGTATTGGCTAAATGGGCCGATGATAGAGCAAAGAAATGTCAACATAATGGACTTATGAGAGGGGGGTATGATGGTATTGGTTGAGATATTAACAATTTTTATTTGTTTAAAAACTCAACTTATCTACTAAAGATATTTACACAAAATATTATTGTAACAAAAATTATTTATCTACAACATTTATTTACAAATATATTTTATTTCCCAATCATGAACCTAATTAGTTATTTTGAAGAAGTGATTTAAAAATTAACATGTATTCTAACCTCAATATCAACTAACATGTTCAAAAATCTATACATGCATAGAATGAAAATTACAGTCTAAATGTACATTATTTATGGACAACTAATGTCTAAAATTATCTATATGTATGAAATTAACGTTAAAAATTTAGTAATTATCACTCCCCCCTACTTGAACATTGCTAGTCCCTTAGCAATAAAATTATTCTAAATATAGGACTAGAAGATACAATGTCTCATGCTAAATTGCCATCATGTAAAAGATTAATGTAGATACATGTCTTTCCTATTTGTAAGGGTTTATGGTAAGAAATTAGTGCACGATTGGTAGCTCACTTAAGAGTTCAGCTCAGCCCTCATGAAGCTCCTTGTTTCAGCTAATAATTGAGATTAGATTGATTCGATGGAGAAGAAAAGAATTGTGGAGTAAGATCCTTGCTCAGTCAGATTGAGTTGTTTCTCTCAGTTCCATCCTACCCATCTTCCTTGAGGATTATTTCTCTGGGTTGAGGACCTTGCCTCTTTATTTGCACTTTGTGCACTCAAAAATTTTTTTTCTTCTTTTTCATCCATAATGCTGCACAACCCATTACTTTTCAAGAGTAGCGAGTCCAACTTTACTTAGATCCGGGGCATTTTTCATGGATATATTTTTCTTTTGCTTTTGCTTTTTTTGCTTTTGATTTTTCTTTTCTTTTCCTCTTTACAGAAGGATGAACAGTCAGGTTCCTTGATCACATGTCTTCACTTCCTTCGCAATTCACTTAAGGGGAAGGGATAAAACCAATCACCTCTCTCCTACTAGCCTTGACAAATTTGCTACATTCGGGTTCAGCTAGTCTCAGTGGCTGTGTAGTGTGTGTATGAAACTTCTTGCCATAAATCCTTACATAAGGTAGACAAGGAGTACATGTAATCCTTTACTAGAGGCTACCTTACATGGATGTTTGCAAAGGAGTGTGACAACCACAAAATTTTAATGGTTAAAGATCAGACACATAGTCTGTGAAATGACAAGCATTTTTATTCAAAGATTTATTTAAGATGAAACATTGTGAAATTTTATTTTTCTATGTACAAGCTAAGAAAATGAAATGAAGCATGGATGGGGTGGAGACTATGAATGCATGCTTATTCTACCTCTCCCCCCTACTTATTAACAGGAACAGAAAGTAAGACAGAAAATTACCTGATAAATGAAATTTGTACACTTAGGTTGCCTCCCAATAGCGCTAAGTTTATCGTCTTCAGCCAGACGCAATTAGGCTCCATTAGGCTCAGGTAGCTTGGTAGAATCAAATTTCAAGAAAAGTGGGCTTTCGACGAAATGCTTTAACCTCTGCCCATTAACAGTGAATGATTGTCCAGTTTTAGGATCAAGAATGATGACAGCACCATTATCATAAGCCTTAACAATAGTGTAAGGACCATCCCATCGGGACTTCAATTTTTCACGAAGCCTAGAATTAAAGAGCCAGACCTTATCATGCACTTCGAAAAATTTTCTGTGAATGTGCTTATCATGGAATGTTTTGGTTTTGGCTTTATAGATTTTGGAACTTTCATAGGCCTCATTTTCTCCCTTAAACCCTAGAGCACAGGGTTGGTCTACTGCTTCTTTCTCACAAGCTTCCCCAAGGAGTCTACCACTAGACAACTCTCTCCTTCATCCTGATGCCCAGATGCTTAAAAATGTTGATACTAACCCGCTCATCCCCAAATGATATATCCATCATCCCGGTAGCACAATTAATGTTGGCTCTAGTTGTGGCCAAAAGGGTCTACCCAAGATGATTGTGGACTGAGTTAAATCTTGAGGAGTGTTCATGTCCAGAATGATGAAATCGGCAGGGAAGTAACACTCATTGATTTTTATGAACACCTCAACTAAGCCTTTAGGAGTGGTAACAGAACAATCGGCTAGTTGAAGGACAACAGAAGTGGGTTTCAATTCTCCTAACTTGAATTTCTCAAAAATGGCATAAGGTAGGAGATTGACACTGGCTCCCAGATCCACAAGACTGCTCTCAAAAGTGACTCCACCGATGGTGCAAGGAATTAGTGGAGTGCCTGGATCCTTGAGCTTTTTAGGGAGTTTGTTCAAGATAATGGCACTCACAGTTTCTGGAAGAATGATTGTTTCAGTTTTATTTCTCATTTCACGTTTTGGAGTGCACATTTCTTTTAAGAATTTGGCATAAGCAGGCACATCCTTAATGGCATCCAAAAGAGGAATGTTGACATGAACTTGCTTAAACAATTCCAAGAGTTCTTCATTACCATTTGTTTGTTTTTGGATTTTGGCTTTAATGCTTCAGGAAAAGGAACTCTTGGAATGTAGCAGCTTGGATCCTCATTGGCTTTGATTTTGTCTAGAGGTTCTTCAATCATTTTCTCTTTTCCCTTGGATTTTTCTTTTTCAATATTTTCTTCACTCTCTTCCTCAATCTCAATTTCATTTTCTTATCCTCATTCAATGTTGACATGTGAGGGTGAGGATTTGTTCTGATTTTCCACTTCTTAAGGTTAACACAGCTTTCACATTTTCTACTTGGGAGCCCCCAGCTTGGGTAGGAGGATGGTCCTCTTGTATAGGTTGATTTTAAAATTGTGGTGCTGGAATATTCTGGACAAAAGCTTGTTGTTGGTTTTGTGGTGGAGGTACATTTGGTCTAACAAGTGGTGGTCTATACCCCTGGCCCTGATGGTATTGATAGAATCCGGGAGGGTTGTTCCTTGGGTTTGCTACAGCTTGACTTGGCAATTGCCCAGACTCCCTCCTTTGACATACGTCAGCAATTTGGGACTCTATCCTTGCAAAATTTTGTTGAAAATTTGATTTTGAGTTTGATATTGAGTTTGTTGTTCTTGCACAGTTTGGCATAGAGTCGCCATCATGTTTTGGAGTTGGTTCATTTTATCATCCCAGTTAGGTTGCGGAGGTGGTTGTTGATATGAAGGTTGTTGGAAATTGGTCTGAGCAAATTGATTGGAATTTTGATTTCCCTGGAATTGTGGAGGTTTTGAGTTAGAAGATTGGCCAAATCCCAATTTTGATTGGGATAGGATTGACCGTACATGGATTGCTTGAAAGCAGGTTGGGAAACTTGCTCAGATTGATTTTTCCATGAAAAATTTGGATGGTTTCTCCAACCCGGATTGTATGTGTTGGAATATGGATCATAGGAGGTTTTTGAAAACCTTGTGCAGCTTGCACTTGTTCTTGAATGAAAGGGGGTAATTGGGCAGTAGTGGGACAAGCATTTGTGGAGTGAGCTGGGCTAGCGCACACAGCACAAGTTTCAGGTGTTTGAGAAAATTTGGGTGTGGCTTGCCCAGTCAACGACAACAATTGATCGAATTTTTGTTCCCACTTCTGCTCCAACCTCTGATCAAGTTTAGCTATCAGATCTTCTACCCTAGAATTTGGTTCCCCTCTTCCTCTTACTTCATACATCCCTTCCTTCTTCACAGGTCCTAACGCTCTCTCATAAGAGTAGAGTGAGGCATGATTGATAGAGTTCTCACTCAATGTTTCAAAAAGATTATATGCCTCATCCTCACTCTTAGTCATGAATGCTCCCCCACACGAAGCATCAACCATTTGCCTATTCGATTCAGTTAAACCTTCATAAAAAGCTTGAACTATTTGCCACCTCGACAAACCATGATGGGGGCATTTTCTAAGCAACTCCTTAGTCTTTCCCATGATTCATGCATTAATTCTCCCGGGTGTTGGGAAAATCCAGTGATTGCTCTTCTCATGGTGTTTGTTCGGCCAATCGGGTAAAATTTCTTTAAAAATTCCTGCTGCATTTCTGGCCAAGTTGTGATAGTTCTCCCTATGGTTCCCAACCAATGTTTGGCCTTGTCTTTTAAGGAGAATGGAAATAGGTCAACCTTAAGGCATTTTCAGTGAAGTTTTGGATCCTTACAGTGGAACAGATCTCTAGGAACTCATCTATATGCCTATAAGGATCTTCATTGGGATTGCCATAGAAAGATGGTAACATTTGAATGGTTCCAGGTTTGATCTCAAAATGATTTGCTGGAATTTCTGGCCTAATGCAAGTGGCAGGTTGATAGTCAGAAGGAATGAAGTATTCCTTCATTTGTCTGGGTGTAGCCTCTTCTACATTTCTAACAACTTGGTTCTGGTTTTGATTGGCCATCCTATGAAAGAATCTTTCTATCTCGTCTATAGGTTGAGCCAAATCTAAGTCCAGAGAACGTCTACCAAGCATGCACAGATGAAAAGCCCTCTATTTATGATTTTTAAATTTTTAAGATTTTTATTGATTTTTATGAATTTTTAAACAAACACAAACAAACAAACACTTTCAAATCAAATTAACCTACCACTAAGTGTTCCTTGGACTTATGTTATTTTTCTCAAAATCAGATTTATGCTTGCTTAAGTCCAATCCTACTCTTCTTGTACTGGCCAAGTAAGAGGTGGAGTAGAGGGAGGCCCCCCTTGCTTTCGCAAGGACCCAATTAAGTAACCTCTAGCTCGCTTAAGCGTAAGCTTTTTAACCTCTAATCCTAGAGACCAGACTTAAAGAGAAGTTTTGAATTCAAGAAAGGATAAATCTAATGATGAACCCTAGGGCCAAGTCTACTGGTTTTTATTAAAAGTTTAGGCAAATGCAAGAATGTGGAAATTTTTGTGATTTTTGGGCAAAGGAAAGGGTGATGAAATCCCTCACCTTATCTTTTTATCTAATGGGTTAAGCCCTTAAACAGTCCCTTTTTCAAATATGAAATGCAAAGATCAAATTCAAACAATGGATTTTCTAATGCTAAGTCTAATGCATGAAACGAGAGAGAGAAATCTTACCTTTCCCCCGCACTCTTCAATGCAAAGAACAAAATTGAATTCAAATGACAATTAAAGTGATGAATGTCCTAAAACATGGGATCCTAATCTTGAGAGATGAAATTTTTATTTACAAACAAACGGCTAACATGAAAGAGCGATTTGGGAATTTTTTAGATTTTAGATTTTTTAATTTTTATTTGGTTTTTTGAAATAAAACTAAGAAAATATAAGGTTCTACTATAACTAGTTCTCAAACCACATGAACCACAAAAGAGGCCAATTATTACATGCCAACGGAAATAAATCTCTGTACATGCACAGAGAGTACATGAAACCTCACTACAAGCTTCTCTCACACTCCCCTATCTAAAATTCTGAATTAAAAGAGAATGGGAAATGAAATCAGCAAGTTCCTCCAATGGACTTCAAGTGCCAAGCCCAATCTCCAAGTTCCTCTCCTTGTGCAAATCTGAAATGAAAGCCCAATAACAAGTCAATGTAAAACCAATAGAAATGAAATCAAATCAAAATAGATCTAAATCAAACTCTAATGCCTCCCCGGCAACGACGCCAAGATGAACGCGCGGCATTGTTGCTTGTGCACTTCCGTTGTCTAGAGTTCCTTGCACAAATCAACAAGCCCACCTTCTCTAAACTGTCTCACAGAAAAATAGAAAAAGAGAACTAGCACAATGGTGAGAACAGGTCATTTCCACAGGGAGGCTGAATAAAGTTCGACTTAAGAAACTGTTTTTGAATTAATTCCGTAAACATCCCCAATCAAATCCCTCACAACTCGACGGATCAAACACAATGAAAGGACAAGCTGAATTGAGTATTAAAAGAGAATTAACATCACTGTACCCTCTCAATTGAGGGATCAAGCAAATGGACAGAAATCTGAAATAGAGATCAAACTAAGATTGCACAAAGATGCAACTCTAACTTTAAAGTGATTTGAAACTCAAGAAAATGAAAGGATGACAGAACAAAATCTCAACAGCAAACTTCTCAAGCAGAGGAGTGAACAGAAACTTCATGACAAGAGTCTACTGCTACTAAAGTAAATTCCTAATGCTACCACTGCAGAATAGGAATGAGAATAAAAATTAAACTAAGAACTTCCAAATCCTGCATAAACTCAAATCCAGTCTTTGCTGCAATAAGAACTGAACTCATGAATTATCTACGAATCTGAACTATGTGAACTTTTGGAATCCCTCTAGAAGATGTCGAACCAAGGAAGAAGCAATTACTAGATTGATCTCCCTCAGCACAACCAATCCATTCACACAAAAGACAGAAGAAATAGAAAATTCCAACGGAAGAAATGAAAAAATTAAATTGGATCACAATCTCTCCAGGCCCTCTCTGCTGTTGCAGTGATCTCTGCTCATAGCAAGAAGAAATTCCCCACAATGGAAATAGCTAAACTATCTTAGTTGTCAAACAAGAACAAAGCAACAAACCTGAACCTCAAACCCTCTGGAATCCCTCACAGGCGGGAAGAAGCAAACAAAGCAGTTGACTTCAGAAGAACAGAAGAAATAACCAGTAATTGTCATCCTCACAGTGGAGAGGAAGAAAACACAGAATAAAATGGCAACTACATCCACCTCCCCTGCAGTCGAACCATCTCCAATGCTGAACTAGAAATTCCCCAAAATACTTAACTGGCCAACCCTTTGGAATCCCAGACTCCAATCCTCACAGCAGTAGAATTATCCAAAGAATGCTGAACTTCTCTGATCTCCGGAAGAACAAAAATAGAAATCAAAATCCTAACACATCCACTCGCGAAGCTCTACTGAAAGGGAAAATATAGAAATAAAATGACATAAAATAAAATTCCAAAAACTTGAACTGGCGAAGCTCCTCTCCTACAGATGCTTAACAACTCTCCAAGCTCTGCTCTCCTGTAGCCGAACCCCCCTGGATGCCGAATCCCTGTTGCTGAGGTCCTCACGGATGTAGAAGAAGCGACAAAATTCACACAGAAGAATTGAGACAATACATACGAAATTGAAAACTTCACATTATTAAACTAAACATAGAAGAGATGTTATAAATGCCACTGAAGAAATGGAAGAGCTCAACACAGAAGAAACAACAATCTTCACACAAACGAAATGAGAAATTAAAATGGATCTAATTTTGCTCAGTTGCTCAAACTGGAATACGCGAATACAAAAATAAACTAGAAGCAGAAATTTCCCCAAAATCCCACTGGCTAACCCCTCTCCTTCTGCAGAAAAGAAAAATTACAGAAGTAAAAAAAAATAGAAATAAACTAAAATCTCAACTCCCCCAGCACAACCAATCCACCGATGGAAACCCAACATAAGTACAGAAGAAAAACCCAACAATTCTGAACCAAAGAACCTCACATCCCTCACAGCTCTGAGGAAAAAATATAGACAGAAATAGCAAGAACTAAAATCTGAAAACAAAATAGCTAACTCCCGGAGAAGAGGACTTGGGGTCCTTTTTATAGGCGCTCGGGCTCCATCGCACAGCTCCTTCCCATCTGCACCAGGATCGCCACTTCAGCACAGCTATCGGCCTCTCCAGCTCACCACGCCAGCTCAGCCATCATCGTGCGCCTCAGCACCTCTCCTGGGCACCATCCGCACCAACCCGGGCTCCCAGATCTGGCCGCGCCAGCATGCGCCCTGCACCCTGCTTCACACATCACCAAACCGCCAGCGCACAGGAGACCCCATCGCCAGCCCAGTAAACTCCATCCGCCCATCGGCAAGCCCCTGGTCCAGTACACACCGCCAGCCACCTTCGCACCGCGCCAGTGCTGGCCGCTGGTCCACACCGCCCCAGGTGGTCTACACTGCTCGTCTCCACCAGAGCTCCACAGTGCCATTTCCAGAGCTCCTCTCCCAAATCGCTTCCAGCAGCTCCCCACGAACCAGCCACCCTGGCCTCTTCCAGTAGCTTTCAGCTGCTTCGCCCTTACCTGGTGAGAATAAAAGGTTTAAAATTTTAAATGAAAGAAGCGGTATTGGCTAAATGGGCCGATGATAGAGCAAGAAATGTCAACATAATGGACTTATGAGAGGGGGGGTATGATGGTATTGGTTGAGATATTAACAATTTTTATTTGTTTAAAAACTCAAACTTATCTACTAAAAGATATTTACACAAAATATTATTGTAACAAAAATTATTTATCTACAACATTATTTACAAATATATTTATTTCCCAATCATGAACCTAATTAGTTATTTTGAAAGAAGTGATTTAAAAATTTAACAGTATTCTAACCTCAATATCAACTAACATGTTCAAAATCTATACATGGATAGAATGAAAATTACAGTCTAAATGTACATTATTTATGGACAACTAATGTCTAAAATTATCTATATGTATGAATTTAACGTTAAAAATTTAGTAATTATCAGAGACTAGGCGGTAGTCGTGCTCCCCGTAGCTAGTAGTGGTTCCCCCTTTCAGTGTAAGTCACCCTCAGGGTATACCCCTAAGGGACTTGTTTTTCCCCTGTCTTTACTTGTCCAGTTGTGTGTGTTAGGACTGTACCTAGAGCGATATGCAGCGGTCTCGCTCTTCTTTCTGCTTCCGCGTGTGTGCTCCTAGTTAGCAATTGATGTTTATTTCCATTGCATATTATATTAGACTTATAATATAGCCCTTCCGGGTCTCCGGATCCGTGGGCGGCGACTGTAAAAATTAGGTCCTCGGCGTAGGCCGAGGGTCGGGTTCTCGGGGTCGTTACAGTTGGTATCAGAGCGAGAGTCTAATAGGACTTGTAGTGGATTTAAACTGCAACAGGAAGTCCCAACAATAGTACAAGTACACTTCTAGCCACTTGAGTTGGTATTGTTAACCTTGTTGGTTGTGTGCCGTGCAGGATATGGCTCCGCGCAGGCGTAGGCAGGCCAGAGAGCTGACAGAGCAGCAGAATGAGTCGGATATACCCGCGCAGGGGCAGGTCTAGGAGGAGGTGTCAGTAGAGGAGTCTGTGGCATAGCCCCAGGGAGCAGCGGCAGCAGCAGCAACAATGGGTGGGCAGCAGCAACAGGAGTACCAGCCTCAACCACAGTAGTTCGCGGATTGGTTTCCTTTGGCAGAACAATTCTTTAGGAACCTATACCAAGGAGCGTGGCAGCCTGGGCAGGCAGCAGTGAGAGGTCAGCCTCCAGTACCTCCCCCAACAGTACCAGAGTAGCAGGCAGATCCAGAGGTAGAGCAGCCAGCAGTTCAGCAGGCGTCGGGTACTGGGAGTACCCGAGCTGGTCGGAGGAGGACGGCTATCACTGAGGACAGGACCGCCCTCTTGAAGAGGATCTTGCGTCTCCGGCTGTCGATGTTCTTCGGCAAGTATGATCCAGACAAGGCAAAGAGTTGGACGCACGAGTTGGAGAGCACGTTCGAGACTATGGAGTGCACCAAGGAGGACCAGGTCAAACTGCCAATGTATCATCTCAAGGGGCCAGCCTATGAGTGGTGGAGAGTTCAGAGGCAGACTAACTTTCCAGGGCAGCGTTTGGATCAGATCACATGGCAGTGGTTTTTGGGGGTCTTTCACGGCAAGTATTTCCCTGACTATGATCGACGTGAGAGACGAGACCAGTTCCATGAGTTGGTTCAGGGTGATCTCACAGTTACTCAGTACCACCAGAGGTTCGTCCGGTTGTTGAGGCATGATCCTCATGTTTCTAGCAGTGAGCAGGCTTGTGCATAGAGGTTCATCGCAGGTCTTAGGCCAGATTTGAGGTGGGGTGTGACTGCTTACATGTGTGCCACCTTGGGAGAGGTCGTGGCTAAGGCCACCACCTTGGAGAGAGAGACCTGGCAGCCCCAGCAGCAGCAGTAGCAGCAGTAGTAGGGAGGAGCTTCTTCCAGGTCCTCTCCGTACCAGTGTTCTGCAGGTAGTCGCGGTAGCGCGACTTCTTCTTCGGGCTCAGGTAGTTCAGGCAGTTCCGGGTTGCGCTCGAAGTTCAGGCAGATGTCTACTCGCGGGGGTGGACGGAGTCGGCAGCAGAAGCATCAGTCAAGGTTTGCGGAGCAGTTAGTCCAGTAGGGAGCTGAGCAGGGTAGACAGGAGGCAGTCTGTTACACTTGTGGTTTGCCAGGCCACTTTAGGAAGGATTGCCCGATGGGGCAACTCCAGCAGCTGCAGCAGCCAGTGCAGTACATACAGCAGCTACCACAGTACCAGTACCCTCCCCAGCAGCAGGTACCCCGTCAGCAACAGCAGGGGCAGTACCATCAGCAGCCTCAGCAGTTCCAGCAGTTTCAGTAGCCTCAACAGTTCCAGTCGTACCAGCAGTAGCAGTAGTTTCCACAGCACTAGCAGTCGCCGTAGCAGCAGCAACCCCAACAGGCGCCGCAGCGTGGGCGTGGACATGGTCGTGTGATGGCACTTACCAGGGAGCAAGCCGAGGCGTCGAACCTGGTTATAGGTACCTTGCCTATCCTTGGTAGAGCTGCTCGTGTTTTGGTTGATCCCAGTACTTCCCCTTGTTTTGCTTCCGAGGAGTTTTATGAGTCTCTGGTTCATCACACCCCTGAGAGGCAGTGTGATGTGATGGTCGATCTCCCGTCTGGTGATTATATGCGTTCTTTCGGTTACCTGGAGGGCGTCACAGTTGAGGTCCAGGGACACCAGTTGCTGGCCAGGTTGTACGCATTGCAGCTTCGTGACTTTGACGTCATCCTGGGCATGGACTGGATGGAGGCTCACTCAGCTATAGTAGATTGTCAGTGGAAGACCGTTCGGTTTGAGATACCTGGAGCGCATGTTCTCTGCTTCCAAGGTATCCAGTCTACCCGTCGACCTTTTATTTTCTTCTGTAGAGCTCGTCGTTTGATCCGTGATGGCTGTGTAGCATATCTTGCTTCTGTTTGTTCCTTGGAGCCTAGCGGGTCGTCAGTTTTTGATGTGCTTGTTGTTTGCGAGTTCTCTGATGTTTTCCCAGAAGATCTACATGGTTTGCCGCCTGAGTGGGAGGTAGAGTTCTCCATTGAGCTTTTTCCTGGTATGATGCCTTTGTCTAAGGCACCTTACCGGATGGCTCCGGCTGAGTTGCACGAGCTGAAGCGCCAGTTGCAGGAGTTCCTTGAGCTAGGTTTCATTCGTCCGAGTCGTTCACCGTGGGGAGCGCCAGCGCTATTCGTGAGGAAGAATGATGGCAGCTTGAGGTTGTGCATCGATTATAGGCAGCTGAATCAGGTAACAGTGAAGAACAAGTATTCGTTGTCGAGGATCGATGATTTGTTTGACAAATTGCAGTCAGCCAGAGTGTTCTCGAAGATTGACTTGAGGTCCGGTTACTACCAGTTGAGGATCAGAGAGTCAGATGTTGTCATGACGACTTTTGGTTTGAGGTACAATCACTTTGAGTTCGTCGTGATGCCGTTTGGGCTCACGAACGCACCTGCAACATTTATGGATTTGATGCATAGGGTGTTCAGTGAGTACCTGGATCGATTCGTGGTCATCTTTGTAGATGACATTTTAGTCTACTCGACTTCTGAGGAGGAGCATCTGAGGATCGTGCTAGAGACCTTGCGGAGTCACCAACTTTATGCCAAGTTCGACAAGTGCGCATTTTGGCTGAGGGAGGTGCACTTTCTCGGGCACATGATCTCAGGTTCTGGTGTGGCAGTGGACCCTGCCAAGGTTGAGGCAATGTTGTCTTGAGAGCAGCCCACTTCAGTGTCAGAGGTTCGCAACTTTCTGGGTTTGGCAGGCTATTACAAGAGGTTCATCCAGGATTTTTCCAGGATTGTAGAGTCGTTGACCAGATTGATGAGACTTGATGCCAGATTTGTTTGGTTAGAGGACTATGAGCAGAGCTTTCGGGAGCTGAAGATGAGGTTGACTTCAGTGCCAGTGTTGGTCTTGTCGTCAGGTAGCAGAGATTTTGTGGTTTACACCGACGCGTCGAGGTCAGGTTTGGGTGCAGTGCTGATGCAGCATGGTGGGGTCGTTGCCTATGCTTCTCAAAAGCTCAAGAAGCATGAGGAGAACTACCCTACCCACGACTTAGAGTTGGCAGTAGTGGTGTTCGCTCTGAAGTTTGGAGGCACTATTTGTACGGCGAGGCGTTCGAGATCTTCACCAACCATCAGAGTTTGCAGTACATTTTCACTTAGAAGGATTTGAACTTGAGGCAGCACAGATGGATAGAGTACCTAAAGGACTACGACCTTACCCTCTCCTATCACCCAGGAAGGGCTAACGTCATGGCAGATGCTTTTGAGCAGGCATGTTCATTTGAGTTCGTTGATGGTCAGGGAGTGGAGGCTGTTTGAGGACTTGTCTCAGGGAGTTTTCTACACTTCGAGGCGCAAAGATCGTGCAGTGATGACCAATTTGTCAGTTCGTCCGTCAGTGTACCGTCAAGTGCGGGAGGCACAGTAGGCAGACTCAGAGTTGGCAGATATTTTGTAGATGCCAGATGTCGAGCTAGACGAGGACAGTGAGGTCAGGTTCAAAGGCAGATTGTACATTCCCAGTGATGCGCGCCAAGCACTGTTGTCAGAGGCACACCGGTTGAGGTATGTTGTTCATCCTGGTTCTAATAATATGTACCATAACTTGAGAAGGTTCTTCTGGTGGCCAGGGATGAAGAGGGGCATGGCAGAGTTTGTCGCTCGGTGCCTTACCTGTCAGCAGGTGAAGGTTGAGCATCAGCGTCCGGGTGGTGAGCTGCAGTCGTTGCCCATTCCCAAGTGGAAGTGGGACAACATCAGCATGGACTTTGTGGTTGGTTTGCCCTGTACTCAGTAGAGGCATGATGGCATCTGGGTGATCGTGGATCGATTGACCAAGTCAGCGCACTTCCTTCCAGTTAGGATGTCATGGTCAGTGGATAAGTTAGCCAGGGTGTATGTGGACCGAGTTGTTCCATTGCACGGAACCCCAGTTTCGATTGTTTCTGACAGAGATCCGAGGTTCACATCAGGGTTTTGGCGCAGTTTGCAGAGAGCTCTTGGTACATAGTTGAGGCTGAGTTCGGCATATCACCTGCAGTCAAATGGTCAGTTAGAGAGGACGATTTAGACTTTGGAGGATATGCTGAGAGCATGATGTTTGGATTGGAGTGGCACCTGGGAGTCGCACCTTTCGATGGTAGAGTTCGCATACAACAACAGTTATCACTCGAGCATTGGAATGGTGCCATATGAGGCTTTGTATGGTCGGCCGTGCAGGACACCACTTCACTAGTTCGAGGTTGGTGAGAGGCAGCTTTTGGGAAGAGATGGTACAACAGTGTGCAGACACAGTCAATTTAGTCAGGCAGAGGCTTCAGGCAGCACAGAGCAAATAGAAGAGCTATGCAGATATCCACAGGAGGCCGTTACAGTTCAGCATAGGTGACCTTGTGTTCTTGCGGGTCTCGCCGACCAAGGGCGTCATGAGGTTTGACAGGAAGGAAAAGCTCAGTCTGAGGTATATTGGGCCTTTCCCTATCATAGAGAGGATCGGAGAGGTTGCTTACAGGTTGAGTCTTCCAGCAGAGTTGGCAGGTGTACACAGTGTTTTTCACGTTTCGTAGCTCAGGAGGTACGTTGCAGATCCGTCGCACGTGTTGGACTACTCACAGCTTGAGGTAGCGCCAGACTTGTCAGTGTCAGAGTACCCGGTCAGTGTTGTCGACCGCAGAGTGCAGCAGTTGCGTCGAAAGCAGATTCTGCTGGTCAAGGTCATTTGGGAGAACCGCGTTAGTGGCGAGGCCACTTGGGAGCGCAAGGACGAGATGAGAGAGCAGTTCCCGTATTTGTTTGATTGATCAGTATGTTATCTTTCCCTGTACTGCTTTTCGTTTGAGACTGAGTTTCTTTTAATTTCGAGGACAAAATTTCTTAAGGAGGGTGGGATGTAAGATCTGGCCCTCTTAGGCCCTTGGCCCTGTCCTCAGGGTCGTGACAGGCACCCTGGTCCTGA
This sequence comes from Colocasia esculenta, assembly GCA_014218235.1. Taxonomy (NCBI): domain Eukaryota; kingdom Viridiplantae; phylum Streptophyta; class Magnoliopsida; order Alismatales; family Araceae; genus Colocasia; species Colocasia esculenta. Next base: position 18,937 of record JACBKR010002805.1, on the reverse strand, counting down.
CAAGGTCGCACCAGGAAAGCCCGTCACAACATGGTTTGTGTGGCGACACGCCTGGCCGTCGCGACATGGTCGCGACAGGGGTGGGCATCGCGTTCTTTTCGCAGCGTCTGGTGGCATCGCGACTACTTTTTTGACTGACTTGACCGCTATCCTTTCTGTCAGAATGGCTTTTTCGGGTGTCAGGTGCATACAGCGTTGATGCGACCTGGTCAGCCATCATGTTCTGGTTTCCCGATCTTCAAGGTTTGACCGCTTTTAGTGTCGCGCTGTGGGTGGCCGTCGCGACAGGGTCGCGACGCCTAGGGGCATCGCGACATGGTTACTGTCGTGCCAGGTCAACCCGTTGCATCTTGGGGCCCATCAGTTTATAACCGGTTGGCTGCGCCCCATTTCCCCCTCTTGCCCTTTCCTTCCTCTTCTCCCTTCTTCTCCCTCTCCTGAGCCCTCTTGTGTTCTCCGGCGATTTTGGGGTGCTCATGGTAAGGCGGTAACGTCTCCATCTTGCAGGCAGCGTGATCGTGGAGCTTGGAGCGAGGAGGAGGTGGCCATTTTGACGTGAAGGATAATGGGTCGGCTCTACTCTTAGAGGTAGGGACCCTTGACTCCTCTCGCCCTAGCATGCTCCCTTCTCCTTGAGATTCTGGTGTTCTCTGTGGTTTGGGGTTGTGGGGTGTGTGAGAATCATGCTCGTGTGAGTGAGGATTTCATCGAGCGTAAATTCATTGTAAATCCATGTTTTGTGGGGTTTAAGGGTGGTTTGGATGATTTATGAGCTTTCCCATGTGTTTCCCATGCTCCCCTCCCCCTGTGGAATGCGATTGTACCCATTTTTGGGGTGGTCTCCGGGAGGATCGTCCCAGAACTCCTCTCGGCTGAGAACGCGACTGCTATAGAGGTCGCGATGATGTCGCGACCGGTAAGGCCGCCGCGACATGATCGTGACACTCTTGGGTGTCGCGACAAGGTCGTGACGGCTTGGGCCGCCACGACAGTGTTGCAATAGGTCTAGGCATTGTGACAAGGTCACGATGGCCCGATGCGTCGCGACTACAGCAGAGACAGGTAAGGTCTTACGAAGTCCATTTTCTGTGGAGTCTTTGTCGTTTCCACTTCTTACTGTACCTGTGGCACCAGTGCTAGTTCCCTAGTACGGTCCTACACTAGTCGTTCGCCTGGTGCTCGGCACTTGAGGGTTTGTTCCGTGAGAGAGGTTGTTACCGTTGCCTGGGACCCCCATCCCTACGCGCATGTTGAGGGAGTACTTTGGGCGGCGGGCGTGCTTGAGTCACGGACTCTGGAGCGGAGGGGAAAATGGTGGTTAGGACAGCGTCTTTGAATCATTTGCAGAGCTCTCGTGGTTGGTCTGGGATGCTGAGGTCATTTTGGGAATTCTTCCCGACGCAGTCCAGCTAGTCCTTTTCTCACTGCCTCGCTCTTTGTGGCCCCGGAACCACTTGGAGAGGCCAGGCGTGGGACCGTAGTCCGGCCAGACTACGGCGGTTACCGTTGTGCTACTTTGTGTTCCTACCTCACTCTGACGAGACGTGGAGGTTTGGACCGAGGTTGAGGATAAGACGTCAGTGGATGCACCTGACCAGTTGACTAGTGGTAGTGTTTTCTGTAGCTAGTGTTTCTTGTCCAGGCAGGGTTCTCTCTGTCTGTGTTGCTAGCCGTGTGGTGGTGACGACGAGCAGTCGTACGGAGTTTTCGACCGTGTAGTACTTCCGTACCATTGCTAGTTAGTAGCTTGCTTCCGCACTTTCCTTGTGTAGGTAGAAGATATAACTACTGTCATTTAATTAAGTACATAGTTTTGACTACCTATTAGAGCCAGTAGGAGATTGGTAGTCTCTACTGAGCTTCTGTTGTGAAGCTCATCCCTTCCTTTTTCAGGTGAGACTTCTCAGCAGCGGCAGGGCGCACACCGAGCGGAGGAGACGGGGTGGTAGTCGTGGTCCCCGTAGCTAGTAGTGGTTCCCCCTTTCAGTGTACGTCACCCTCGTAGTATGCCCCTAAGGGACTTATTCTTCCCCTATCTTTACTTGTACTAGTTGTGTGTGTTGGGACTGTACCTAGAGCGATACACAGTGGTCTCGCTCTTCTTTATGCTTCCGCGTGTGTGCTCCTAGTTAGCAGTTGACGTTTATTTCCGTTACACATTCTGTTAGTCTTATATTATAGCCCTTCTGGGTCTCCGGATCCGTGGGCGGCGACCCCGAAAATCGGGTCCTCGATGTGGGCTGAGGGTCAGGTTCTCGTGGTCGTTACAATCATCCTCTGAGGGGCATACATCCCCCTGATTACAATGCCGAGACAGCCTAAACTACCACTAGAAAGTCACACAATCACATTACACATACTTAATCACCAAGCAAAGTGACCAAGTCTTGGATACTACATAGAATCGGGGGAAGCCCTCCCCACCATTACCAGTAGAACCTATCCACCTCTAGGATTTCACACGACCCAATTGCGTCGAGTATCACATAACACATTTGAGTCTTCCCATGGGGAAACTGCTACAGTACGGCTCCATGCAATCTATGGTGGCAGTGTCTCATTGGCACAATTTTTATCTTTCACATTATCATGGTATCACATTATTTCATGCACACATGTCACATATTCTCACTCTTTCCATGCACATGCGCTCACATCACTTAAACATGAATAACAACTTTCAGACTCGTATTACTATCAAATAGTAATGAAACAGAACTTAATCACGATGCTAATCACGTTTTTAAGTCAATATGTGACATACTATCTTAACATGATACTAAAAGCTTCAAAAATACATAATTAATTCTAAAATAATCTGATAATGCTCAAATGTCAACCACGGGATGATTATGCAATATAGAACACCTTTGTAATTTTTCAAAAATTTTGGAATAATAAAACTAATTTTTATAATTAAAGATAAAATTCAAGTTATTATTCACAAAAGCACTAAATATTCATTAACATAAACTAAAGGAGATTAACATACCCTAAATCATGCTTACAATAGTCTAATTAATTGAAATACAGAGCTTAACAATTTTTGAAACATGCATGCGCCATGGAAATTAAATTATCAAGTGTTCACATGCTTTTTTATATAAATAAAATTCAAATAATTACCATAATTAATGAAAATGAATCTAGAGTTTTCCAATCATGTCATGATGCTTAACATCTCATGAAAAAACTAGAGGAATCCTAAAATAGTTACAAAATCCACAAAATCATCACACATGGTCAAATAGTAAATTTTTGGACAAGATGAACTTGACGTCAACATAAGTTGTCATTAACTTCAGGTTAACGACATATCCCTTGCCGTCAAGTTTCTGACTACACACAGTGTAGTCCTGAAGTATGAAATCATGGAAAATGAGCATCGAAATGATTTTCTAAAAATCTAGAAAAGTAGGAAAACCCTAGATAGTGAGTACATGGAGAGAAACCCGAAGTTACTTGCCTCTAAAACTTCTTACAACATGAGAATTAGGTCGATGAAGCCCTCTTTAGCACCCAAAGAGGTTTCCTCCAAGCACGATCAAATCCACCTTCTTGTGCATGATCCGGCCATGATCTACATGCCTAAAGCCTTCCTCCTAAGTCATGGAAGCTTTCTCTTCACAGCATCAACCACGAACTTGCAGCAATAGGGCCAAGCAACTCTCTTTCTCTCTCACATACTCACCCTCTCTCTCCTCTCTGCAAGAGAACCAAAACCCAAACTTGAGCAAAATTTTCCCCAAACAGAGCAACCTCATATATATAGAGTCTGTGGTCAATGTTGGGGTAGGATCCATGCTCAGTTAGGACTCTAACTTGCCAAAGAAATCTGCATGAAAGAGTTAGTCTCAAAGCAAAACTTGGAAAGCCAATGCAGAAAAGTTAAAGTCAACATTAGTGGACGCTAAGAATAAATTAGACGGTGATCGATCTCGTCGTCATATGGAGAAAAATCTAAAAATACAACGAAGAATATTTGACATCAACATGTTGGACGTCAATCCTAAATAGACAACGATCGATCTTGCCATCAGAAGAAGCAAAAATAAATAAATAATTAAATAATAAAAAACCTAGACTACTGATGTCAACCATGTTGGCATCACACCCCTTGACATCAAGATCATGTTGACATCACACACCTTGACATTAGCAGGCCTAAGCAGACCTCTCTTTTAGGCACTATCGATTAGGACTGTTCACAGGTCGGTTCGGCCCAATTCAGCCCAATTTTTTGGGCGAACCGAACCGGTTCGTCAGTTCAAACTGAACAGAGCAAAAAATGTCATTTTAAGGGAGGTCACGATGTACGAACTCGTGACCTCCCTACGTAGGTCCGCGACAGACGTGCTCTAACCAACTAGGTGACAAGCGCCCTTGTGAAATAAATGGTATTAATTTATTTATATATATATATATAATATATATATATATTCGGTTCATTTTGGTTTGACTATGCAAAACCAAACTAAACAGTGGAAGTATTGAAACTGAACCAGTCGGTTCGGTTCAGTTCGGTTTGGTTCTTTGGGTTGGACCAAAGTTTGAACAGCCCTACTATTGATCCATAAAAATGCGAACATGTAGAAAAGATGCAGGGCATAACAACATTCACTCACATATGCACTAATATTGAAACATTTATTGTAATGAAATAACTTGCAAATATATGTTAGTTTTCACTCATATTAGGTAAGATTCATTCATATATACTCAGGATTCACTCACATATACCACACATTTATTAATATATACATTGTCTTTGAAACATTTCTTGTTATAAAATAAATTCTAAGCATATGTTAGTTTTTTGCCAACATATAATAAGGATTCCCTCATATATACTCACAATTCACACGCATATACCATACATTCACTGATATGTACTCTTATTGAAACACTTCTTATTATTTCATAACTTCTAAGCTTATATTAGTTTTTCATATGTATATAGTAAGAATTCATTCATATATACTTAGGATTCACTAACATATACCATGCATTTACTGACATATGCATTGTCATTGAAACACTTCTTGTTATGAAATAACTTTTGAACATATGTTAGATTTTCATCTACATATAATAAGGATTCCCTCATATATACCCAGGACTCACACATATATACTATACATTCACTCACATATGCTCTGTTATTTAAACACTTCTTGTTATGAATAAACATATATTATTTTTATTTTTTTTGGCAAAGAAGGGGGTAGGAGAGAGCCTGTCCCAATTTTATATATAGTGGAATAAGAGGAGACAAATCACCGGGGCATACCCCTACAGAACAAAAGCTATCCAAATGGAAGGCCAGTCTTATCCAAGACCACTGAAGCCCTACAAGCCAGGGGGTTATTCTCAGTTTCTGAACAAGCATAAGATGCCAGTGCATCAGCAACATGGTTTCCTTCCCTGAACACATGAGAAATAGAAGATACATGTCTATAGAAAATAGCTAGTACAGACCGCCACCATCTTTGACATTCCCAGCCAGGTGATGAGTTTGAAGTGAAAGATCTGACAAGAGTAGCAGAGTCCGAATAGATCAGGGAAATGTGAACACCCTTTTCTTCAGCCAACTTTAATCCATCATGAAGAGCTCTGACCTTAGTCTGAAGAGTAGTACCGAAACCATAGTGAAAAGCAAATGCCAGTAAGATATCACCTTTAGAATTTCTAATACAGCCACCACCACCACTAATACCAGGGTTTCCTTTAGAAGCACCATCCACATTAAGGCAAAGCCCATGTAAAGGTGGAATCCAGTGAACTAGCTTTAGCCTAGTTCTGCTAGCAGTGTAAGTGAACCCAAAAGAATTAATAACGGCTTGTTGATTTGCAGAAGGTTGAGATTTGAAATTGGACTAATGGATAGCATGAGAAATCTGGACTTTGATACTCTCAATGATGTTCCTGCTAGATCTGAAAGTCTACTCGTAGCGTCATTTACACCTTTCTTTCCAGATTTCCCAAGTGATAAGGAGCTGCCATATAAGGAGATGAAGCCAAAGGGGGAAGTAAGCTTGGAATTCTAAATAATCCTCCAACACGAAGATGTGAAATGGTCATTTCTGAAATTAGGAGCAGATATAAAAGGCATAAACTAGCTTCATAAACTAGCAGCAAGATCGCTCTTACTAAACAGGTGGTCGATGTCTTCATACTGGGGACTGCAACAGCAAGAACATCTGGAAGCCAGTTGAATACCTTGATCAGAGATTCTGGAGTCAACTGGAACTGCCCTATTGATCACCTTCCAGGAGAATAGGGAGGCTTTTTTAAGAAAAAGATGATGCCAAATTTTAGCCAAAGGAGGTCTGTAAACACCACGAGGTCTCAACAAATTGTAAGCAGATTTAGAGGTAAAGGAGCCATCATTGGTTGGAGACCAAATACATTTATCCTCCTCATCAGATAGTTGAATTTTACCTAAGGTCTGATGCCTGGGATCAACTGCCAGAAATGATGGTGTACATCCCGTAGGACTTCATTTACCATGGCGTGGGGCGCATTGTTAGGATCATGCAAAATAAAACGTAGTGGTGTTTTGCCAGCCCAAGAGTCATAGAAAAAATCCACATTCCTGCCATTCCCCTGTAACCATCTAGTGTTTTCATTGAGAAACGCATGAGTAGTGGTAAAAATATTCTTCGGAAGGCCCTGCAAAGGAAGGGAGAGCATTCTCGCATAATGGGCTCAGAGAGAGGTACCATGATAAATATTCCAAAGATGTTTAGTAGCTAAGGTAAGCTTAACATGCCATAAGCTATGGACCCCAAGATCACCTTCTTGAATGGGACGTTGGATAACATTCCATGGCAGCTAATGGCATCTGTGAACACCATCAATACCATTCCAGAAAAAGGAGGCACAAGCTCTGTCAAGCAAACGAATAACACCTTTAGGAAGGATGCAAGCCGTGGCAGTGTAGATGGGAATGGAGGATAGCACTGAAATAATGAGGGTGACCCGGCCAGTCTGAGAGAGAAATTTAGATTTCCAAGTAGAAAGTTTTCTGTTGATCTTATCAAATAAGAATTTGAAGTCAGAAATCTTGACCTTGCCTTCCTTAAGACCGACCCCAAGATAATTCATGGAACCCCTTAGCATTTTGAAGCCCGTAATAGCCTTTATATACTAGTAGCAGTGCCAACAGGAGCTTTCTTCGATAGAATGAAGTGGCTTTTACTTATGTTGATGAGTTGACCTGAAGACATTTCATATGCTTTCAAGAATTTAAGGAGACCAGAAATGTTGGTGGCATGCCCGTTGGTAAAAACCAGCGTATCATTATCATACAGTAAGTGAGATATGGGAGGACAAACTCTAGGACCAGCAAAAGGTTTGAGGAAACCAGAGAGAAGTTGTTTACGAAGGCCTCTGCTAAGAACCTCCTCCATAATAATAAATAAGGCCAGAGTAATGAGGTCACCTTGCCTGAGGCCCCTGGATGATTTGAAGTACCCAGCTTGATGGCCATTAACAAGCACAGAAAACCAGCAATTAGATATCAACATGCCTACATAAGAGATGAACTTGTGGCAGAAACCAAAATGTCGAAGAATAGTAAATAGAAATTCCCATTCAACTCGATCATACGCCTTCATCATGTCAAGTTTAAAGATGACATTATGACCCCTAATCTTGCGGCCCAGATTCTTGAGCAAACACCTGGAAAGAGATATATTATCAGTGATAGAGTGACCTTTAACGAAGGCACCTTGCTCCTCAGAGATGATTTGAGGAAGAATATCCGTAAGGCGATCACAAATAATCCTGGAAATAATCTTGTGGCAGAAGTTGCACAGGCTTATAGGACGAAAATCAGCAAAGGTAACAGGATTGTTAACTTTGGGAATAAGAGCAATGACAGTGGAAGTGATCCTGCGAGGAAGAGGAAATCCACTGAAAAAACCCTTCACCGCCTCGAAGATGTCAGGGCCAACAATATCCCAGCAAGATGTGTAGAAGCTACCTGAATAACCATCTGGACCTGAGGCGCCATTGCCATTCATAGACCAAACCGCACTCTTTGCCTCATCAAAAGAAGGAGAGGCACAAAATTGTTCATTCTGAGAGCTAGAAATCATACTTGGAATAATGTCCAGAAGATTATTGTCAATCACATAGTCACCTGAAGATAACAAATTATTGTAATACCGAGCGGCAGCATCCCTCAAGACATCCTGATCCTCACACCAACTATTAATGTCATCAATTTGAAGTCTAGTAATATAGTTTCTACGTCTGTTACCTTGGACCACAGCATGATAGAAAGCAGTGTTTTTATCCCCATTATCCAACCACTGATGCTTGGCCTTTTGACACCAGTGCTGAGCTTTCTTAAGATGCGCCTGAGCCAGGTTAAGCCGCATTCTATTGTTCGGCGTACGAGAAAAATCAAAAGTAGTCTCAGCAGCCACCACTTCCTCTTCAGCAGCTTTGGTATTATTTTTGATATTACCAAACGTATCAAAATTCCAAGATTTGAGAGTAGTCTTCAGGTTCTTCAGCTTGACTTGCAACTTCACTAGAGGATTTAGATGCCAACATGTAGTAGCATTCCAAGTTTTACCAACAACATCCAGGAAAGTATCGTGAGTTGCCCACATCGATTGAAAGACAAATCTAGCAGGGGGGCTTAGAGAGATTCTTCACAGATAAAAGTAGAGGAGCATGGTCTGACAGGCCCCTAGATAGGTGCAACACAGAAAATTTTGGTAGAGAATTATTCTAGTTAGAAGAGAACAACACACGGTCCAATCTAGCCTTCACTGCTGTCGAACCCACTCTATTATTTGACCAAGTAAAAGGAGAACCAGAGAAGCCAGCATCGACCAGAGAAGATGCAGAAATAAAGGCATTAAGATCAATCATAGAAGAGATATTTGAGAAAGCCCCACCAACTTTCTTAGAGGGCTGGGAGATACAATTAAAGTCACCACCCACGAGCCAAGGGGCTGAGACTTGGGACGCAAAGGTCAACAGATCATCAAATAGGTTCCTCCATAACCTATAATTGCAAGAAGCATAAACATATATTAAGTTTTCACTTACATATACTAATGATTCATTGATATATACTCAGGATTCACTGACATACACAACGCATTCACTGACATATACATTGTCATTGAAACACTTCTTGTTATTAAATAATTTCTGAGCATATGTTAGTTTTTCACCTACATATTGTAAGGTTTGACTCATATATATTTTGGATTCACACATATATACCATACATTCACTCACATATGCACTACTGTTGAAATGTCTCTTGTTATGAAATTTCTAAATATATGTTAGTCTTCTACCTGCATATAGTAAGGCTTCACTCATATATATACTCAAGATTCACTCACATATAGTGTAGATTTACTAACATATGCATTGTTATTGAAACATTTCTTGATATGAAATAACTTTTGAGCATATGTAGGTTTTTAACCTACATATAGTAAAGATTTACTCACATAACATGCATTCACTCACACGTACACAACTATCAAAACACTTATTGTAATGAAATAACTTATGAATTTATATTAGTTTTTTCACTTAGATATACATATCTTTTTATGTAGACTTATATGACGATTTTTGGATTTTAGGTGAATTCTGGCTGGTAGGTTCTTAACCGTAAGGTTCATAGCCATCAAGGTAGATTTATATGATGATTTTTGGATTTTAGGTGAATTCTAGCTGGTGGATTTTTTACAGTAGGGTTCACTGCTGTCAGGAATCCTTGACAGTAGGATAAACTGCCATCAAGAATTCTTGACTGCGACATCCTATGCTATCAAGATTTCCCTTGGTGGCAAAGTAGCTTGTTGTCAACAATAGTTTACAGTGGAATACTTTGACGTCAAGTTCATCTTTATTGCTCTATTCATATTTCCAGATTTTATCAGTTGACAACCAAATCAATTGTCGTCTAGATTATGTTTGACCTCCACCTATGTTGACGACTACTTCTCTGTGTTGTCTTTTCGGGTTTTGCTCTGAGACCTACCATTTTGCTTGGATAAACTCACTAGTTTAGAATCATATTAGGGCAAAGATCCTACCCAAATTACAACCCAAGTCTCTATAAATATAGGATGCCTTCATTTTGGGGGAGATCTTTGCTCTTGGCTAGGGTTTTAAGTGCTCTTGAGAGGAGAGAGAGGGTTAGCCCATGAGAGATTTGAAGGGAAGATCATGCCTTGATGTTGCTAGATCATGGAGTTGCTATGAAGAAGAAGCTCCAACTGACCGTGGAGAAGGATCTAAATGAGTGGATCATCCCTGAATTGTGCTCGAGAAGGCATATTTGATTGTAGACGGAGGACACATCTTTGGTTGACAAAGAGGGCTTCATTGGCCTAATTTGCGATTTGTGGGAGGTTTTAGAAACAAGTAACTTAGGGTTTCTCTCTGTGTGCTTGCTACTTAGCATTTTCCTACTTTTTAGGATTTTTATAAAATCGAATCGATACACATTTTTTATGATTTCTTGTTTCGGTCTTGCATTGTTTGTAGGTAGAAACTTGATGATAACATAGTGTGATGTTACGTTCCTAGTTGACGACAACAAATGTTGACGTCAAGTTATACTTTCTAGAATTTTACTATTTGAATCTATGGTGGTGAATCCATAGATTATGTGACTATTTTGGGGTTCCTTTGGTCCCTTCACGTGGTGTTAACCATCATGACATGATTGTGCAACCCTAGATTTCTTCTAGGTAATTATAGTATTTATTTGAAATTTCTATTTATATAAAAGGCATGTGAATAAATATTAGTTTAATTTCTATGATGTATGCATGCTATGAAAAATTGTTAAGATTTGTGTGGTAGGTAGTTATACTCCTGTGAGCATGTTTTATGGTGTTTAATTCAGTTAATCCCTGTTAATGAATTTTAAGTGTTTTTAATAATAATTTAAACTTTTTTAAATCATGAAAAAATAGTTTTACTACTACAAAAATTCTAAAAAATTACATTTATGTTCTACCTTGCATAAGTTCACTTCTATAATTTCATCCCTATAGAATTTGAATATCAGAATAGATGATACAGTCATGATTCAACGGGTTGGGTCCACTTGCCTTTTTTTTTTTACTTTAACCATGGGTTTGATTGGAATACTTGATAAATATGAATATTCTCTCGCAACCCACTACACGTTCTAATACTATCAATTACTCAAATTAAGAAACTATGACCCCAAGATACTATGACTCTTGACTCCAGTATTAAGGTTTGTAGTGCACTCTTCACTCTTGATCATCCCCAGTGTAGTCTCAGTTCTCTTCATCATCTATTTCTTTATCTTTTGAAATGTTGGGAAAGTAGGTAATGAGCGCACTCGCCCAGTATGATTTATATCTTCCAAGCATGATATAAGTATTTAACATTTTAAAAGCTAGATGACATGAGCATAATATGAACTATGCAGTTAAACATCGATAATAAAACGTGATTAGTGTGTGGTGTAAGATAGCAAGATATAATCAAGAGATTGTAATAATCAGTCTAGTAGAAAAGTTGAGTTCAAGCAAGATGCCAAGACAGTATGAACAATGTTCTAGCTAGATTGTCAATTCTTTGGTAAGAAGAACTAGCAAGCAAGTAACAAGATTGTTAATTCTATGAGTAAGAACGAGATAGCATGTAACAAGATTGGCCATGTTAACAAGCAGGCAAGTAACGAGCATATACTTTCACGAGCAAGACAGTCAGTGCACAAATCATTAACATGCATAAGGATCTATGCCACCTTGGAATGCATATCATGAACATGTGTAATGTGGTATTGTATCTAGCATTTACACAAGCAAGTACTCCCAACATGATGCAATACTAGTAATCATTATACCCCATGGCTAACAGTACATTTCTTGCTCTTTGTTAAGAGGGACACTCGTTGTGCCTGATCCTGCATCTTACAATTTTAAATGTAGATACCCATAATCAAGTATGGCCTTTAACAAGAATTTCATGAGTTCAATAATATCAAGACAATTTGAGAATAACAAGGCAATAGTTTAAGAGTTTAGTTTGGCAGCATAACGGTGTGTTTTCCATTTAGTTCAATGTCTCAATAATGACTTGGTCTCATGTTCAATAGATGTGTACTCTAGAAATCAAGATGAGATGAGAAGTTCTCGCCAAGAAAGTCAAGAGAAGAGGGAGACGTGCACACTAACTTCTGGGTACTTCATGGTACAACCTACTTATCGGTCATGTGGGAATCCATGGTCAAAGGAGACTTACGAAGGCTTTGGTGAAGGAATCCCTAGTCTAGCAGAAGGAATCTCCGATAAAGAGTTCATCCAAGCTAAGAACGGGTTTCCTATCATGCAAGGGTGTATACGCATGTTGCACCGTGTGAATCGCTCATATACGTGTGTGAGTGTCTTTTAAATCTGATTATGGAAACGTTCACGGAAGCCTTGCAATGGGCAAGTAACATGACTGCTAAATCAGGGATAAAATCATGCATCAACAATTTTAGCAAGTTGGTGTATACTTATTTTAACAAGCTTGATAATAAGGCAAGAAAGAGAGAGTAATCAACAAGTAGAGAGTAGGATCAAACACTTAAGATCAATTAGAAGCATGTCAAAATGTTTACAACTTCTTCTTGGATTGATTAATGCGTGATAAGACCTTCTAGAACTTTCCTAGAATATATCAAAACTCACACATGCAAAGAAATGACAAAGACCAACGGAACGAGGATGTATGCCTTTTAGAAGGCAAACATAGTCCCATCCCTTCAATTTCTCAAGTCATAACTCACTGATTTCTTTTGCAAATCTTACACATAAGTATACAATCTTGAAGCCCTTTGAAACAATCATGAGTATACAAATCTCATACAAGATTCACTTACATATATCATACATTCACTCACATATGCTCTGCTATAGAAACACTTCTCGTAATGAAATAACTTGTAAGCATATGATAGTTTTTCACGTAGATATAATAAGGACTCACTCATATATACTTGAGATTCACTCATATATACCATTTATTTACTAAAATATGTATTGTTATTGAAATAGTTCTTGTTATAAAATAACTTCTGGACATATATTAATGTTTACCTACATATAGTAAACATTTACTTATATATACTCAAGATTCACTCTCTTATATTATACCGGCACTCACATATGCATTGTTATTGAAACACTTCTTATTATATAAAAAACTTGTAAACATATGTCTACATATGGTAAAAATTGACTCATATATACTCAAGGTTCACTCACGTATGCCATACATTCACTTACGCACTGCTATTGAAACACTTCTTATGATGAAATAACTTCTAAACATATAATAATTTTCCACCTACATATAATAAGGATCCAGTTATATATACTTAAGATTCACTTCTATATACTATACATTCACTCACATATACATTGTTATTAAAACACTTCTATTATAAAATAACTTCTAAACATATGTTACTTTTTCACTTATATATAGTAATGATTCACTCATATATAATCATGATTCACTCAAATATAGTGTAGATTCTCTGGCATATGCTATGTTCCAATAATATATGTATAATGTGATATAATTAAATTAAATTAGGTATAGTTATATTTATTTTGAAATAAGTTTCTCATGTTGAAATTTCTATTTTTCCTTGGTGGGTGGCATGGTAGGGAAGTGAGAGAACGGTTGTAGGAGGAAAAGATAAACATAAAAATTGGAGGGAAAAGAGAATCACCATTAAAACTTCTCTCTCTCCCATTAAATATTTCTCTCTTTTATTAAATATTTCTCTCTCTCTTTCTTTACATGTCATCCATTAATCCATGAGGCAGCCACCCATTAGATGCATTTGGTGTGTACCAAGTAATAGAAGCATGCAAGTTGGTCCCATTATGCAACCCCATCATTAACTATTAAATCTTATCATCTCAATGAGTGATTTATTGGTTAAGAGTTCAAAGCCTACGAAGAACATGTTTATGAGAAACTTAGAAAAAATGATGTAATAAGTTAGCTTTCTAAAAAAAAATGTGTTAAGTAATGTAACGATCCTCTTTATATCGGAATGATTATACCAATCCACATCAATATAAAGTGTGTCAACATAGTTGGATATATACCCCACACTACAAATAAGTAGAGATGTACACAAATAATAAGGAAAGTATAGTGGAAATAAAGGTAAATCTTATTCCATCACCACACACACATCTCACAGTCTATATAGTAGCAAAGTAAATATACCAAAATCCACAAATAACGAAGTCAAAATGCCTCACGTACTAAGTAAAAAGAAAAAGTACAAAGCTATAGCAATAGCTCTCTATGCCGCAAGCTACTCCTCACGCTCGGAGTCGCTACTCACTAGCTCCTCTGCCTCTAAAGCCTCTGTCTCACCTGTATCATTTAGCAAGAATGAGTCTATACAATAGACCCAGCAAGTAACCTATTGGTCACATTCATACACTTACCACATATATTCTACATAAGCATAACACATCAAGTAAACTAATACATGGTTCACATGGCAATCAAACAAGTACTAAGTAAACATACTTAAAATTACTTTACTACACATGGATTACTAATGGCACATGGCATTCTAACATGATATGCACATTATAACATGCTTTCACATCTTAAAACATAACAAATACTTGCACATGATGCTAACATGACATAATTCCACTATCACGATACTTTAAGCATTTTACTCATTCATGAATCACACATACTTACTCTCATCTTGCTGTTTTAACATAAACATAACATATTTACATATTTTCACATTCTTTCACATTGGGTCACACTTTCACATATCTTTCACATGGTCACATTGCACATTCACACTTGTTTTCACATTGTTTCACATATTGTCGTGACACATAGCCTACACCACCATAAAGGACACTATCACACACATAACACATACCCATCACCTAGGAAAAATAGTGATGAATCTTAGTAAACTGTGCAGAATCGAGAGAGGCACTCTCCATCCTAACCAGTGGTACTTGTTTACCTCTAGGATTTCATTCTGATGCCCACAGTATATCACATACATATTGAGCATTCTCGTAAGGACTTTTCTACAGTACGGCTCTACATACTTCTATGATAACAGTGTCATAATCGGCACGTTAATCACTTTATTACATTAACCATTTAATTAACACATCTCTCATGCACTTAATGATATATTCACATGCTCATGACATGGACACATGCTTCAGTTTACAGAAATATTCCTTGCTATCTAACAGTAATTAAACATTTTTAACAGAGCCTAAACATGGTACTAATCATCAAAGAATCATTAATTTCACATAATCATGTTTAACATGGTCATTATGACCTCATAACTGAAAATAGTAACTTCGGGTATCAAAACATGCTCAAATTTTTACCACGGGTCACATACAAGGAACATATCATATGTCTAATTTTTCAAATTTTTGGAATAGTATAGCCATTTTTAACATTTAAAACAGATTTCAGGCAATTAACATGATAACACTTTAAAAATAGCCTAAATAGGAAACTAACAAATTTATTCATTTGAAAACATACTGACAGGAACCCAAAACCCATGAGAATTTACTAAACCATAGAATCATGATATATCCATTTTTCCAAATTAAATCTATCATAGCATGCATTATTAACCAACACTTCACAAACTCCATCACAGGACCTATCATACCATGGCAAAAAACCTAGACTTAGCTGTGCACTTAAAAGCCCACGAGAATCACTTCACATGCTTAAAAATAGATATTTCAAGAAAATAAGAACTTAACGACATAGGGACTGCTACTAAGAGGGGTTGGTGGCAATGCCACTTGTTGTCAAACTAGGAACTTGGTGACAATCTATATTGCCATCAACCTCCTGTCTACAGAAAGTGCAGACCGAAAATCAAAAGAAAGGAAATTTTGGGATCTAGGACACGAGACAAAAACCTGAGGAAAAAAAAAAAAAAAACTAAGCGATGGGCACATGAAAGAACCCCTAAGTTACTTGTCTCCAAAAAACTCTCTGAAGATCGAATTGAGACGATGAAGTCCTCCTCGGCCAAGTCTAAGAGGTATCCCCACTTCACATGCTTAAAAATAGACATTTCAGGAAAATAAGAACTTAACGACATAGGGACTGCTGCTAAGAGGGGTTGGCAGCAATGTTGCTTACCATCAAACTAGGAACTTGGCGGGCAATGTATATTGCCATCAACCTCCTGTCTACGGAAAGTGCAGATCAAAAAGTAAAAGAAAGGGAATTTGGGGATCCAGGACACGAGACAAAAATCTGAGGAAAAAAAAACCCTAAGCGATAGGCATATGAAAGAACTCTAAGTTACTTGTCTCCGAAAAACTCCCTGAAGATCGAATTGAGACGATGAAGTTCTCTTCGACCAAGTCCAAGAGGCATCCGCATGACTTGATTTGATCTTCATGGCCTTCATTGATAAAAACCCCATGAACAGGAAGCCTCCCTACGGTCTGAAGATCCTTCCCCACATAGAGGAATGTCGAGATAGCTTTGCTCTCACTGGATCAAGCACCTCGAATCTCTCTCACGTCTCTCTATTCGAACCTTAGAAATCCCAACCCAAGCAAATGTCCTCTCGTCATAGAGACAACCTATTTTATAGGACTTTTGGTTGTGATCAAGGTAGGAAAGAGTTCCCAAATCCAATCGGACTTTTCCCAAACAAATCGTGAAGAAATTAGGACAGATTTGGATTAGGAAACAAAAAGCACACAGAGAAGTAGATAACAAGGTGATTGCCGTCAACAGTAAGTTGGCGGCAATTGATGATGTTGTCAACCTTCAAGGAGCAGAAAAATGCCAAAAATTCAGAAATTGTAAATGACAATGAGTACTATCGTCTAAACCAGTTGGTGTCACTATACTATGCCATCAACAGCTATTAGTGGCACTGGTTATTACTGTCAATAGGGGTTTGACCATAAATTCAAAAACACATAACAAACATATACAACACAGAAACCGAGGGCCTTACAAGTATTATCTCTTTCTCTCTCTCTCCCTCATACACATGTTCTCATAAGAATAAATATGATCAGTGTCAGATCGACAATAACTATAGTAATTTAGTCATGAATAGTGCAAAAGGAGAGAGTTATATATTTATTAAAAAAATACTATATGACAAGAAAATCAGTGTAGAGTTATCAATGCATATAACGGCTTTGGTAGAGATTAATGTTCCATATCAGAGAACATAAGATAGTTGTTGGATTATAGATATAGGGTGGAGAGAGAGAGAGAGAGAGAGAGAGAGAGATATATATATATATATATATATATATATATAATTTGTGAGATGTCTTTTGAGAGCAAAACAATGTGAGTATCTTTTAATGTAGATAACACTAGTTACACCATGCAAAAGGTTAAATTGGACTTTGATATTATGGTATCAAACATAACTTGGAAGACAAATCAAGGGTGGACTTTGATATTTATGGTATCACGCATGCCTTGTTGTGACTCAGTCATAAGTTGACACAAGAACGGAGCCGGACTTAGTAAAACATCTTTCGGGGAAAGATGAGATAAGAGAGAAAGACTTGTGCACTTTTATATTACACTTTAAGTGCAACATGTGCACATGCATTTATTGCCTACTCATATTGCACTTAAAGTGCAATATAAAAGTGCACGTCTTTCTCTCAAGATTGGGTTGTGAGAATAAAGACATACTTTTTTAAGGAGAAAGAGTAGTATTTAACGTTGAAATTAGACAAGCGTTGGATTGGCTGTGATGTTTTTTTGTCTGAAAATTATAAATAAGTTTATTTAATAAGAATGAGAAAGAGTAATATTGAATGATAACATTATATATATACATTTCTAGATAATTGATTGGTCCCCTAAGAATAAGTAGATATGAGATAATAGGCTAATTTTCACAAGGGTCGATTATATTCTTAATTTAAATGTGTACAACAACAAGTGTGCCGCTCGCTTTGCCTTGTTTCTTATTCCACAGACTGTGGCTTGGGCCACCTAGACCACCGGAAATAGGAAAACATGGCCGTATAGATTTTCCTTTTTTTTCTTTTTTTAAAAAAATTCTGACACCGAAAGGAAAAGAAGAAAAAGGATATAAAAAAAAATCTCCCCTGGGCCCTGGGTCTTATATTTATTAGCTAAGAAATACTTGGTGCACACTGTTGGTGTGCAGCAAGTGACACATCGGCAAGCACACCCAATGGGTGCTTGCCGAATGGTTTCAGATAGGGTGAAGTGGCATTTTTTTTCATAAATGTCTTATCTCTCACAGTCTCATGGAGAAAGACGTCATTGCCCTAGCTTCCTTTCCCGCCACCGAACTGCCTTCTCCCCCTCTCTGCTCCTTCTCCGACGCGAACATCGTGAAGTCTCTGCTCCCCCTCTCTGCTCCTTCTCCAACACGAACGCCGCGAAGTGCCTGCCTTCCTTTCTCAGCTGTGCGGAGGGGAACAACGAATGCGCAGATAGGCGAGTCATTCCACGCAGACGGGTGAGTCGGACTTGCATAGTCACTCCGCCTCTCTCGCACTCGATCGACAGCATTATTGTGTTTTAAATCTCTCAGTCACTCCACCTCTATGCCTTAAAGCTGTCTCTAGAGAAGGAGTTATAGGTAGGTGCATTGATAGGAAGAAGTAAATATTTCCTTATTTCTGCTGCGGTTGAAGTTTTGAATGCATTTTCTTTTTTTTTGTGTGTTTCTTCTATGGTTGAAGCTTTAAAGCTGTGTTTCTTTTTTTTTCCTTATTTCAACTATGGTTTCAGTTCTTAAAGTTGCATGTTCATTGTTTTCCTGTTAGAGAAGGGGTTATAGGTGAATGGACAGTATTTATAGGTGTATTTTTTTACACTTCTATATGTTATATGTATTTTCTTCATA